>ML371392.1:393-38777 GCA_005239525.1 Nicotiana knightiana | reverse complement strand
TTCCTTTTGGGAAAGGGGTTTGCATATTTTGAAGAGTCGCCACCTAACGATTTTAACGGTGCGTTAGGGCACCTAAGGGGTTCAATTACGACTACGTTACTAACCAGAGATTTGGATAAGGGCTTGAAATTATCCTAAGGGGAAGGTGTTAGGCACCCCTCAGGATCCACAATTGTGGTTCCGGCCAAATGGTTTCGTGAATTTGTACAATTATCAAATAACAAGTAAAGGCTCAAATAAGAGGGGATTTAAGTCTTAAGCATGCAGATGTTTAAAAAACAGTAAAGAAGATTAGCCTTTGAAAAGGATTGCGAGCTAAGCATATAAAAGGTGTCCTAAGTTTATAATAATATGGATCACATCAATGCAATACCCGGTAATCACTCCTCGAAGAGGGGCTACACGTGGTATTAGCGCACCGGTCATCATATCCATATTCTACCCTTCCCACCCCGTAAGGTTATTAAAAATGAGTGTCGATCTCGACCTCTATTGCATGACGTTACCCGTCCCTTCCTATCAGTCCCAGAGGAAATTAGGACTCATATCCTAAAGGGAGGTGCTAGGCAGACCCTCAGGTTTTAAAGGTAAAATTCTAGGGGCGACAGATAACAAAACAAGTAGGACTGCAGATAAAGGAAAGCACAAAAAATAGATAAAGGCTCAAGTATTCCTCCACACACAGTACACATAAGCAGCATGTCTCATACACAACTAAGGTCCGTATTAATTCAGAATCCTAAAGCATGGTATCTAGGTGATAACACAAAGACAGATTTATTGCATAACTCAGAGAGGAAGTCTTAATCCTACTGGTTTTAAGCATGCTGACAGTTAAACATGATCACAAAGACAGTTCTGATTTTATTTAAGTTAATTACCTAAGGCTTGCCTAGGTATCGAATAACATGCAATTCTAGATGTTGAATATGTACAAGGACTGATTACCAGTTATTTAGAACAAGGAATTGTTTTAGATATCTGTATTTAGACTAAGTGCAGTTAAATAGATACGATCCTATAGCATGATATCTAATGCAGCATGATGCATAATAACTTAAACATGATTTCTAAATGCACATAGAATCACAGCATTATGCACAGTCTCAGGAATAGCATAGGGGATATCTTTTTAATGGTTGTTTACCTAGAACAGGATCTCTACGTGTATAGCATGATGAGACATGATTGCAGTTTGTTTATCCTAGGGCAATACTTCTAGTGAAGTTTCAGAACATGGGCAGAATCACGTAATAACATCTTATTTTATTGTAATTATTTATCCTATAGGCAGGATTTCTAAGCGTAGATGAGATGTTGAATACACATAAATCCTAAGTAGCATGATATCTGATGCATGGCATGTTGTACCTAAACATGGTTGCTATTGCGCATAGAGAAAATAAACCTAGAAGCATGGTTTCTACCCTTAATTATACTACAACATGCATATCACCCATCCAATTTCACTATCTGACCCCAGAGTTGTTTACAATTAGTTATTACAGACCATCGAATATGAATTACACAGCTGAAATAGAAGAAAAATAAGAAGTTAACTATAGGGAGCCTACAGAATAGGCTCAAGTCCCCAGGTCCTCAATGCCAGGTATTATTTCACAACCTTTTCACAATCCGGGTGTGTTAAAGTTCCCTAAGGACCTCAAGGGCTCCCGGGCAGTGCTCACACCCAGATTTCATAGCCAAAAATAGAGTAAGTGCAGTGTGGAATGGCCAGCCTCTGTGTGTCAAAGTTCAGAAGGAGCTCAAGGGTCCCAAGGCAATGCTCACACAGAAGGGGCAAAACCTAGACTTCTAAGAGTATATGTAAGAGTGCTTTTTATTTTTTTAAAAGGTTTAAGTAAGAAAATAGTTTTGAGAAAGGGTAAGTAAGAAAACAGTTTTGAGAAAGGGTAAGTAAGAAAACAGTTTTGAAGAGGGAACTTGATTGGAATAGAAGTTCAACATCACACAAAGGACCAAGGATAATGCAACAATCACAAGCAGGGTTAATGGGATTTGAGGGGCAAATACAGAGCATATGAGGGAAAACATGTAGCAGGCAGAAACACATATAGGCATGAAATTAGAAGCTCCTAAGGGTTCAGAGGATCAGGGGTACAGTAAAGTACCGGATTAGATTAACACCAAACAACTAAGACCATGATTAAACTAATGTACCAGTCATAGGCATGGAGATTCACATAAGAAACAAGTGTTAAGTATACAGAAACATGCTGGTCATAGACAAGTAAAGCATAAACTTAACAAGCAGAGGGGAGTTCAGGATCCTAGTTACATGTTGAACAACAGAATGATAAGTAAAAGCAAATTAGAAATACAGTGAATTGCAACAGCAATAGAAACATGTTGGTTTGAGAACTGAAATCTGAATTAGAACATACCAGTGAAGTGAAGAAAGTAGTAACACAAACAGGAAATAGGATATGCACAATAGTTAACCTTGGCTTGCAGTCGGCTAACTTAGAATAGTAATAACTAGCACAGAAGAGAGAGAGAGCAGAGAGCTTTTTAATTGTGAGAGAGAGAGAGTTGAACAGATCAGTTCGTGTCTGTGTGTGGAATGAATAGGGTATATATATAGTTTGAAACTAGGTAAAAATAAGGGTAGGAATCAAATTAGCCCTAATTAAGGGACTGGGAACCAATCAGGGCATAACCAGCCCAAGTACTCCCTTGAATTAAGGAGTTATTCAAACGGTAAGTAACAAATAAGGAAAGGAGGTAAAACAGTGTTCATGACAAGAAATTAAGTGTCCCTTAATTGAAGGTTGAACTCAAACGGCTAGTAGGTAGGCATAATTAAGGAAAGTTACCATGCATAGGACATGTAAGAAAATAATTTCAGACCAAATCAAGCAAGAAATTGAGACTAGGTTCAGAAAAATATCAATTAAGGAAGCAATATCAATCACAGTAACAAATCAAGGTAAGAAAAACAAATTAGGGGTTGGAAATCAGAAGAATATCTCATGAGAGATCAGTAGGGCTTTTCGAATCATAGTGAATCAGAAATTCAAACAACTAGTGAATAGAGACTCTTATGTATAGCAGGAATGACCACATTATAAGCAAAGCTATAAGTCAGGCAACAATTGAGTGGAAAATAACACAGAATCAAGGACTCGAGCAAGCATAATATTAATTGAAGAGAATCAACATGAAACAACACGGTTGTTAAGCAAGAAAACAGAAACCCTAGTATATGAAATTAGGAATCATGTGAGCCTGGGAGGCAAGAAGGAACAAAGATAAAGTACATAGGGTAAAGATCAATGAAACATAAGCACATATGCGAACACGCAGGCAAACCAGTAGTTTTCAGGGTTTTATGTCTAAAAATTAGGGTTTCACACAGATATTAGTACGAATCAACAAAGTAGACATGACATGATACACACAAAAGAGACGAAGAGTCATAAACCCTAATAGGAAAAACAGAGTAATATCACCAGAAATTCAAGCCATTCGTGACAATCGAACACATGCACTGACCACACCATAAGGAAAAGATTTCAATAATGAAAAATGGGAGGGAAAATCCTGAGATAGTGTTAAAAAATCGACAAAGAAAACCATTTTGAAAAAGGGTTTCGGAACCCTAGTTAAAAGTGAAGAACCGTTTAGAAAGAATAGAAGATCTTTAAAGGAAACATCATAATAACTCGTAATATGCATAGATGTATTGTAGATCTGAAGGAATCCGAAGTTTCAAACCTTAGGGTTTCAAAGAAAACCTCAGAGAAGATGAGAAGAACCTCAAATGTCACTGGCTCCGCCTCAAAGGTCACAGACCTCACTCGAAATCAAAGCCTTGGAGGCTTGGGGTAAGCAGGGACACCATGGGTGTGAACAGATGGGTCCTCGCCCCTCGAGGGCCTTAGAGATGACATTACTAGCATAAGGAAATCATAGGAGGCAGAGGGTGGTTAAGGTTTCGAGGTTTCCGGCAGCAAAGGGATGGCCGGAGAAGATGAAGAGTTCTATCGGAATCTGAAGAGACAGGAAGTCTCTAGAAGAGACTAGATAGAGAGAGAAAGAGAGAGTTAGAGAGATGAGGGATCGGTGAGAATGAGAGGGGTCGGGGGGTTAGTCTAGGTTAATTAAGGTAACAAAAATCTTGGTCGTTGATCTAATTTGATCAACGGCTCATATTGGTTTGGGGTTGGGCCGGGTAGGATATTGTATTGGGCTTGGGGGTCTGGGCTAGTTTAATTGGGTTAGGGACAAGGATTAATTAGGCTAGGATGTAAATAAAGAATGCTATTTTTTGAATACCTATTAAAATTAAATAAATAATTAATAACAATAGCTAATAATCATAGAAAATATAAAAAATGAATAATTATTGATTTAAATGGCATAAAATATATAACTAGGCTATAATTGCAAATTTATTGTAATTGTGGTCAAATAATGCCAAATTGGCTAATTTGCAAAATAATTAAATACTAATAAGATTAAAAAAATGATATATCGAGTTGGGAAATATTTTGAAAATTATTTATAATATACTTCATGAATAATTATTGAATATAAAAATACTGAATAAATTGGAAAAGAATTTAATAAAAATATGAAAAATTACGGAAAAATATCAGTTACTATAAAGAGTGATTTGAAGGTATATATGCAAATTTTAAAATAATTTGCGGAAAATTGGGTATCAACAGCTGCCCCTCTTTACCCGGGAAGAATGGAAGAGTTGTCGGGTAAAGACATGATGGTCAATTTTGACCGAGCGAAGCGGTTTGAAGAGGTTTAGGCCGCACCCTAGTTTATGAGCTGCCTACATATCTCTGGTTTTACAGGAATCAGGCCATATGTAGTTCAGGAGCCACCGGCGAAGTATACTGATGAAGTTTTATAAGGATGGAAGCAAAGTGCAAGGTTGGGTGAACAAGCGGCTTACGGGGTAGTTAGGAGAAATGGGGTGGGACCGCGCCTGCGATGATGGTTGTTGCTTTCCAGGTTACTTGAAAATGAGTAATACAAGCATATCGTGTGTATTTAAACATGATGCCAATTCACGTTGGACTATAAACGATGTATTTGGACAGTTAAGGATGACGTCTTTAGACCATGATGTCCTGGGCCATGAATTTCTTGAAGCAGGATTCGCAGGCCATGAAATGATGTTCTCGGGCCATGAAGATGGTGCCTCCGAACCATGATGCCTTTGAATAATGATATGCAAACTGATAAAAGAGATCCTCAGGCCATGACATGGTGTTCTCGGGACATGAAAATGGTGCCTTCGAACGATGACGCCTTTGGATAAGTTGGCGATATTTCAGCCCATGAAGATGCAATAGTATGATGCTGACAGGGCAGGGATTAGCCTTGAGAATTAAAGGGGCAGAGCTTAGCCCAAAAGGAAAGCGCAGTAAATAATGCTAGAGGCATTGATTGCTTTTGAGAAGTAAATGAAGGTAGCGTTTAACCTCAAAAGGCAGAATGGTAGTCTTATGCAATATGCGAATGTAGATGGAGACAACGTTTAGTCTTGGAAGGCATAAAGGTAGCCTTATGTGAATGCGAATGCAGATGGAGATAGTGTTTAGTCTCGGAAGGCAGAAAGGTAGCCTTATGCAATATGCGAATGCAGATGGATATAGCGTTTAGTCTCGAAAGGCAGAAAGGTAGCCTTATGCAATATGTGAATGCATATGGAGACAATATTTAGTCTCGGAAGGCAGAAAGGTAGCCTTATGCGAATACGAATGCAGATGGAGACAGCGTTTAGTCTCGGAAGGGAGAAAGGTAGCCTTATGCAATATGCAAATGTAGATGGAGACAATGTTTAGTCTCGGAAGGCAGAAAGGTAGTCTTATGCAATATGTGAATGCAGATGGAGACAACATTTAGTCTCGGAAGGCAGAAAAGTAGCCTTATGCAATATACGAATGCAGATGGAGACAATGTTTAGTCTCGGAAGGCAAAAAGATAGCCTTATGCAATATGCGAATGCAGATGGAGACAGTGTTTAGTCTTGGAAGGCAGAAAGGTAGCCTTATGCAATATGCGAATGCAGATGGAGACAGCGTTTAGTATCGGAAGGCAGAAAGGTAGCCTTATGCAATATGCGAATGCAAATGGAGACAACGTTTAGTATCGGAAGGCAGAAAGGTAGCCTTATGCAAGATTTAAGGAAGGACATCAGAAATTCTTAGCTGGTGTTAAATTGCGGTAGAGAATTGTGATAATGAAGCATTGTTTGTGTTGATAATAAGTGTTGGCATGACGAGTTTGAGGAACGATGTCTGTCCTTTGAGCGGATAATATGTTTTGGGGCTTTTGCAATTTTTTGCCTGCATCCAAAGAAAGATCATGAGTTTTGTAAAGGAGAAAGGTTAGTTCGCATTACTGCCGGCTCTGCTTGGCTCGTTTGCTTGATCATGATGATATTGTCTGTGTCATTGGGGTAGCGTTCGCTAAACAAGCTGCTTCAGAAAAAATAAATATGCATGATTTTGTAATATATAATCTAAAATAGTTTTTAGATGAACCGACGATGTGACACGGCTTGAGACATTGCGACCTCTTCTGCTGCGGAATTTTGAGGATCCACCTCAAAATTCTGCCCCAGTTTGCTGGGTGGACGCCTCTGACTGCTGCTCACGCGGCGATTGGCTGAACTTGCTTCAGTATTTTGAGGTTCCTCCTCAAAATTCTGCCTTAGTTGGTTGGGTGAATGCTTATGGACTGATACTCGCTTCAGAATTTTGATAGCCCTCCTCAAAATTCTGCCCCAGTTTCCAATTGCAGGAAAAAATAGATTTTTATTGAATTGTGACCAAACCCATAGGGCTGCCTGCGTATCCCCTCTTAAACGGGAATCAGGTCAGGCATAGTTAAATTTACATCACTGAGAAAGCATAAAGATTACACATAGTAGCGCTTGACTGCATCTGAATTGATCTGTTTCGGCCAAACTTCTCCATCCATTTATGCAAGTATGAGTGCACCTCCTGTCAGCACTCTATGAACCATGTACGGACCTTGCCAGTTGCGAGAGAACTTCCCCTTGGCTTCATCTTGATGCGGAAAGTCTTTAACACCAGTTGCCCTGGTGTGAATCGTCTCGACTTGACTTTCTTGTTGAAGGCCCTAGCCATTCTGTTCTAATATAGTTGACCATGACATACTGCATTCATTCTCTTCCCGTCTATGAGGGCTAGTTGCCCATAACGGCTTCTTACCCACTCTGCATCGCTGAGCTCAGCTTCTTGTATAATTCTTAGAGATGGAATCTCCACTTCGGCAGGAATTACAGCCTTTGTACCATAAACTAGCATATAGGGAGTTTCCCCTGTTGATGTGCGGACAGTGGTGCGGTATCCCAATAAAGTGAATGATAACTTTTCATGCCACTTCTTGTGCCTTTCTATCATCTTTCTTAGTATCTTCTTGATGTTTTTGTTAACGGCCTCTACGGCTCCATTCATCTGAGGTCTGTTCTCAAAGTTCTCAACTTCTTTGACAATCTCGTCAGGTATGTCGTCTTCATCTGAATCAATGTTCGTTTGCTGCGTTGTCTCATTGCATGTCACAGTCATCGGTTCATCAATACAAGTAATAGTAATGTTGTATAAATAAAGTAATGAGAGAAAACAATAGCAATAAATATCGGATTCGTAAGAGAAATTTAGAAGATGCTTTGATGGATTGAGTAATTGTTTTGAACATTGAAGATCTTTATTGCAGAAATTGAAAAATGCAGGAAAAGGAAAATCATTTAGTAAATAAAACAGTAATACTGTTTGTTTTAGCCTTGCTACCCTGAGGCTCGTCGGGCTTTGGTCGTCTTGATAGACCAGTTATTGAGATATGTCCCCTTGATGACAGTCTGTATGGAAGGGCCTTCCTCCGCCTCCTCCTTGAGAACAACACAGCAATCCATATCTTCGTCCTCTAGGAACAAACTCCTCATCGCTGCAAGTTCTTCTTCTTCATCTAATCCGTAAATAATGTCGGCCTACTTGAAAGTCTGCTCAAGATGAGGTATCGGCTGCTCCAAAGGGTAATAGGGACCGCGCCAAGGTGGCGACCAGTCGTTGAATTACTTCCAAGTGTAGTAACACCACAGACCGAAAGTGGTGCCATGTTCCTTGAGCTTTATGGTCTTCGTGATCCCTTGGAGGTTCTTACCGAGCCCTTCTCCTGGCTCATATCCTCTCCAGTTCAGGATGCTCTCAATCTTGCTATCCCACCACTTGACCTTGTCGATAGCATTGACCCGCTCAATGTGGTAAGTTCCCCCGCCTATCTTCCTTTTTCCGTCAATCACCGGAATAGTTTGACGACTATAAATAGGGTTGCTACTGTCAATATGAATAATCACCTCTTGGTGGTTCCACTCAAATTTTACCGCCTAATGTAGCATTGATGCTACGGCCCCAGCAGCATGAATCTAGGGTCGTCCCAACAACAGGTTGTAGGATGCTGGCACATCTATCACCTGGAAATCCACTTCGAACCAAGTCGGTCCCATCTGCAGACATAGACTGAGCTCCCCCATGGTGGACCTCTGAGAACCGTCGAAGGCTTTCACATTGATCGCTCCATTCCTTTTCTCATGTATCCTTTTACCCAATTTCTTGAGTGTTATCAACGGACAAATGTTAAGACTGGAACCTCCATTGATCAAGATTCTTGTGATGAAATAATCTTCGCATTGCACGGTGATGTGCAGCGCTTTGTTGTGCCCAATCCTTCAGGTTGTATCTCGTCCTCATGAAAAGTGATTTTATGACTCTCCAGTACCTGGCCTACCATATTGGCCACTTCCCCACTAGTAATGTTGT
This sequence comes from Nicotiana knightiana, assembly GCA_005239525.1. Classification (NCBI taxonomy): domain Eukaryota; kingdom Viridiplantae; phylum Streptophyta; class Magnoliopsida; order Solanales; family Solanaceae; genus Nicotiana; species Nicotiana knightiana. The sequence goes on along the minus strand of ML371392.1, from coordinate 29,949 downwards.
TTGGCACACATGCTTCACTCAACACTTTCAACAAAGCATTTCTGTGTGTTTAAAAATTCTACAGCAGAGAGAGGATGGATATTTGTGCCGATGCCTTGTTCAGCTGGTCGATGACTGAATACTCCTTAGCTTGTACCTTTCTCCAAAGTTTATCGGGACCTATTTCGATAAGGGGAGGCCGGTTGGCAGCCTGCTTGCTTGACTCGGCCAGATGCTCAGGGGTGTAGACCCTACCAGTTCTCGCCATACCCTATGCCGCGACAGCTTCCTCAGACGCCTTGCCTTTCCTTCTCGCCTCGTCTATGTAGTCCCAAAGGATAACGTTTGAATAGAAAGGTGGTGTGGTTGACATTTCCACCGGAATTGGTGCATCCATCCTTACTTCAAACGGAATGTGTGTTCGGGGTGGCAAGACTGCAACCTCGAATGGTGCCGGTGCATTTGCTCGAGATACAAACTCAACTTCAATTGGCACTGGTGACTTTGCAGGTGGCTCCTCTTCAAACTGAAATGGTATAGACATATTCACCTCAGCGTCCTTAGATGGTTGAATCTGGACTATGATCAGTTTGAGAATGACTGCGGGTTTCTTTGGGTGATCGCCTTTTGCGATCAACCCGATTGACCCATCGGGATCCCAATCATCTTCTATTTCAATAATATGGATACCTCTACCCTTATGGTCTGGCAGAGGATTGTCGTGGACGTTTGGAGCGGGGTCTTTTGACACAATAATCTTGTTGTCAATGAGAGCCTGTATTTTGTCTTTCAGAGAGCGGCATTCTTCGATGGTGTGTCCTTTCATGCCGGAATGGTATGCACATGATTTGTTTGGGTTAACGCACTGAGAAGGGTTCTCACGGGTGGCAGCAGGGATAGGTGTGACATAACCAGCAGCTTTGATCTTCTCATACAACTGGTCAATGGGCTCGTCTATGGCGGTGATTGCTTTGGAGGGCGGCGATCAAAATTGAGACGAAGTCTAGGGAAGTTTTGGCGTGCAGGGGGTGATTGGTAATGGGATGGCTGGGAATTATAAGTGTGGTATACAGGAGCGGGTTATGAGTATCTGGGCGAAGCAGGTTGATATATGGCGGTGGATCTTGGTAGGAAGGTGGTGGAGCTTGGTAATTTGGTGAGGGTGCTTGGTAATTTGAGGTTGGCTGGTATGTGAGTGGAGGTGTTGGATAAGTTTGGTATTTGAGTGGGGACTTGGATCTTTGTGCAATTATTACGGCTCCCACGTCTCTCTTCTTAGACACACCACCAGATTGTAGAGCCTTGTTAGTGGCTTGCAAGGTTTCAAAATTTGCAACCATATCGCTTTTAATACCTTCTTCAATCCGCTCACCCAATTTGATGATGTCAGAGAACTTGTGGCCTTCAACCATCATTAACCGTTCATAATACTGCAGGTCCTGAGCCCGGACAAAGAACTTGTTCATTTGCTCTTCCTCTAGAGCAGGTCTGACTTTAGCGGCTTCGGACCTCCAGCGAGTAGCATAGTCGCGAAAGTTTTCGTGCCATGCACGAGAATGGACGAGCTCCCAGTTCTTTCATGTTTTCCTTTTTGAAATAAATTGTCATCTTTTGATCATTTATCATCGAAACTCGTTCCTACACGTAAGATACACGTAATGAGCATATTTCATTTCAAAAAACATGTAAATTCCGACAACTCACACAAGAAAATAATATGCAAACATACACTTTTCATCATTTATCACCGCCCCACACTTAAATTCTTGCTCGTCCTCGAGCAACTTAAAAGTAAAGAACATTGGAAAGTAACACAATTTCAAAATATACATAAGAATTATACTAATGACAATGGTTTATATCAACTCTTAGAATCCAACATAAGGGTTGTTGATATATTTCCTCTTTTTTTTTAGAAAAATGCCAAGACTATTTAAAATATTTGTGTGACTCTTTCTAACATCCTAGCCTGAAAATATGACTGCAATATATTTCTCTTTATGACTCGCTTCTTGTGCCAAAAGATACGAGTTCCTTACCAATTCATCGTAAAGCATGTGCCTTCACCAACAAAGCAAAGAGAGTAACAAGTCTGCACACTCAAATAGGAATTCAAGTATAATTTAAGGACTCACATATTGAAAGAACTCATTCAGTCTCGCAAAGAAACTCATGTGACCCCAAAGCTCGTACCATAGACTTGCTCGTAGTGTAAGACTCTACTAATCTAAGCTTACAGAATTTAGGATTAATTAGGTATTCATGGGTTATAATGTAGGCTAAGAGAGGGGTAGGATAGATGTGGATAATAGCGACTAACCCTCCTAAACACTTTTAATACAATACACTTTAACTTTTAAGCACACCCTCTTCATGATCACTCAACACATTGTTACAAAAGAATGTGTAACATAGCCCATTGACTTTAAGCGCATCAACATAATTACTAGAACATATCAAAGTGAATTGGAAGAGTATTTTCTTTTTCTTTTCTTTTTTTTTGTTGTATTTTCTTTTTTTTTCTTTTTTTTTAAAATCTTTCAACACACTCCATAAATAGTATTTCTGCTAGTGGCTCGCTCAATATACACATGCACCTTTTGGCCTTTCTATGGTTCCACTCAAAAGCTACCCAGTCTCTCTCCCTTCTCTTCTAGCAACTTAAGCGCTTTCGGAGGTAAAGGTTCAACAAGACTTAATTAAGAACAAAACGGAATCGTATTATAATGTGGGTACCAAATAAAATGCTTACATGCTCAAATGGGCTAAGAAATGATAATTTCATCACTGGAAAGCAAGTAGCTCAAAGGTCGATAAATGAAATGCCTATATCATTTCCTAGACTCATAAGCTTACTTATTTTTCCTCAACTCACACATAGGGCAAGTTCTAGACTAGCAAGGGACGACACATAGTACAACCAATTATCTCACCTCACACAATGCACATGACTTACTCAGGATGCCTCAAACCCGACTAGTAAGTTAAAGCAACTAAGCACAGTCATAATATAATTCAATCACATAGGATATACATAATAGGAGTCAAAATATGAGCTCAAATGTCAAAATAAGTCACATATACTCTCAAGGCATATAATCATAAGAATCAAGAAGAAAGCAATAAAGTTGGGTTGCCTCCCAATAAGCGCCTGATTTAACGTCGCAACACAACGTGAACCACTTTTTGCCTCCACCTTGAACTTATAAACTGGACCCCCAATTTTTCTTAAAGTTTTCTACTATGATCCAAGGGTGGTACAAATTCAAATGGCCCAAGAAAATAATATAGTATTCTATACTTCTTTGCCTTTACATGAGGCGTGTAATCTTGACTTTCTGGAACAAAACATTTCAGAATGTAGCACCTTGTTCCTCATTTCTCGGCTCCTCAATTGATTCGGATGACTATATTTCCATATCATCATCCAAAAATGTGGAAAAATGCTTCGAGTGAGGAGCAATACACTCAAATACATGACTTTCAACATCCTCAAAACCAACAACACTAGAGTCAACTAAATATGTATCATCAATGTCCTTGGTTAACTCTAACATCACTTCTAAAACATCGGCATCATCAAATTCTAGTTGGTTAGATTGTTGGTTTTCTACTCTGAATTCTTCCATTAGCACCTCAATTTCTGCCTCTAATTAATACTCTTTTGGAAACTATCTACAGTATTAGCTTGTTGAACATTTAAAGCCTCAACTAATTGACTCACTTGTGCCTCCAAGTTATGAATAGTTACCTTTTACCTTTGGATAATATCTCATTGCCTTTGTATTTGTAGTTATTTCTCATTACTTTGTTCCATGAGGCACTTTAACATATCTTTGATCTCCTTCAGGTCAGCATCCTGGGGTTCTTTGTTCCTGTTAACCTCACAAGAAAAAGTAGAACCATCATAATAAGGGTTTAGGAAGGATAAGAAATACAAGCACAACCATAAAACTGACCATCTTGACCACCACAAACATCACATACATTCCACACATAAGATTGAGATGGTACACAAAACTCGCTCCCGTGAATATTTTGATTTTTTTCATGGGTTATTTCCTCCACAAGAAGTATTAGGAATATCAAAAGAGGAACTATCAACATCCAAATTCTCATAATTCCAAGATGTCATGTCTCTCAAATCACAAAAATTTTAAAATAAATAAAATAAAATGAAACAAAATAAAATTAATGTCCAAACTTGAACTCTAGCAATACTTACACCTATAGCTACACCGATAGTTTTCCAGCAACGGTGCTAAAATTTGATTGCACCCAAATTTAGTCTTAAAAAGGATAAGTGGTCGTTGCAAATATTATCTGGTCTAAGAGTCCGGAGTCGAATCCCATAGAGAACTTGTAACGACCTGACCGGTCATTTTGCTTTCTAGAGCTCCGTCCCCCTACATAGGACTCCCTGTATGTGCTTTTACTGTTTATGACTTGCGAGGATAGTTGGTTGGGGATTTAGAAGGGTTCGGGTTGAAATCGAAACACTTAGTTCCTTAAGATTGGCAAAAGGGCTAAGTTTGACTTTGCTCAACATTTTTAGCAAAAGACCTGGAAATCGGGATCCGATGGTTCCAATAAGGTTTTATGATGATTTTGGACTTGAGTGTATGTTCGGATCGGGTTTTGGATGATCCGGGAGCGTTTCAACGCTTACTAGTGAAAATTGGAACATTGAAGGTTTTAGAGTTCTTTAAATTTGGTTTGAAGTAGGATTTGGTGTTATTGGGGTCCAATGGGGATTGTGATCCTGGGAATTGTTCCATATGGTGATTTAAGACTTGCACACAAAATTAGGTGTTATTCCGAGTAGTCTAAGTATGTTTCGGCGCGTCGGGGTAAGTTGGAAGAACTTGAAATTCATAAGTTGATTCAATTTGGTTTGGTGTATGATTCTTAGTTTTGTTGTTGTTGTATTATGCATTCTTAGGGTGCAAGTTAGTCCATTTTATGATTTCAAACTTGTTGGTATGTTGGGGCAGGGCCCCGGGTGTCAATCGTACTAGGCACGGACCAAGTTTGGACTTAGGGGCAGTAGCTAAAGCACCAGGCTTCTTGTGTAATCGCACCTGCGGAGGGCTAGCCGCATGTGCGAGCTCACAGAAGTGAGCAAGAAGCTGCAGAAGCGGCCCAAGAACCACAGATGTGAGTGAGCGTGAGCACCTGCGAACGCGCAGATGCGATAGAAGAAACTGCATGAGCGACCTAAGTCGTAGGTGCGGCGTGTGCGTCGCAGGAGAGGACCCACAGAAGCGGGCCAGAGGTCCGAAGAAGTAGAAGTTGGCCACTGGTGAAGGGCCACATCTGCGATGACCTTTCCACATATGCGGGAGCAGCAAAAGCGTCCCACCCTCTGCAGGTGCGAAAATCACAGAAGGCAGAACTTTATTTAAGACAGGCCCGCCAGCAGTGGAGGGGGTTCGATTCCCGTTATACGCGATGTGGCGAAAAAGGCGCATTTTGAGCTCATTTATTTCATTCCTTAGGCGATTTTTGGAGCTCTTATAGAGGGTTTTTCACCTAACACTTTGAGGTAAGTAATTTCTATACGATGTGAGTTAAATACATAGATTATGGGTAGACTTAACATGTAAATTTGTGAAATCATGAGTTTAGATGAAAAACGTAGGTTTTTGATAAAAATGGGTTTTAACCAAAAATTGGTTATGGAATTTAGTAAAAATTTATATATTTGAGTTCATGCAGTTATGGGTAACAACTTTCTTCAAAAAATTTCGGAATCCGGGCACATGGACCCGGGGATAAATTTTAGGAATTCTTCAATTGGGATTGGGTAATCACTTTAATAGTTAGAATATGAAATTTTGAGCACGTATTGACTATTTTATATAACATTTGACTAGTTTCGAGTCGTTTGGAACCGATTTGAGGGTTTAAATCACATTTGTGGACCGAAAGTGAACTTGAGAACGAGGTAAGTCTTTTTTCTAACCTTGTAAGAGGGAACTCATCCGCATTAATATGTTTTGTTGTAAATTACATGTGTGGGGAGCTACGTACGCACTAAGTGACGAGAGTCCATGTTTATCTATATTCCATGTGATGTCCGAGTAGTCTTAGGCTTACATCATGCTTTGTTGACATCGTTATTTGATTATGCTTATTAATTGCCTTGAATAGAGTTGAGATTGAGGATTTCATGATTTAAAGTTTCCAATTTGGATTCCTCATTTTTATAAAGACTTGAAGAATATTATGATAACTTTGAGAAATCTATGTTCACTCGTGTCACAAGTATTTTTCGCGAGCGAGGTAAATTCTAGTACTCTCATGGGAGTCGGTTGTTCACCTCGCCAGTTTATTAGATGCATCTATGGTTCATGTCGTTCGACCCTCGGCAGTGCACACAATATATGTATATGTATTTTGGATCGGGTTGTACTTCCTCGGCATAATTCGTGCGTAATAACACTTGGAGCCCAATTATATTTGATATCGTTTTATTTGGTTGAGAGGTTAAATGGATAAATGATGGAAAATTGAATTGGGATTTACTATCGGTGAAAGAACTGTTTATTTATTTCTTGTTGTTGAGTTTTCATTTTCATTATTCAGCCCATGCTTAATTAAAATTTCGCTATTTTATTGTTAGCCCATAGTAAGTGTCGAAGTCGATCCCTCGTCACTACTTCTTCGAGGTTAGACTATATACTTACTGGGTACATCTTATTTATGTACTCACGCTACACTTATGCACTGATCGTGCAGGATCTGAGGCAGGTGCATCTGGTCATCATCCCGGCGCGCACCCTTGATTCCACGAGACTTTGCGGTGAGCTGCCTTCTGAGCCTGTCTGCAGCACCCGAAGTCTTTCTTTTGCTTTTACTTTCTGTCTATTTCACTTCAGACAGTACTGTGGTTTTTTTTTTGTATATTCTACTAGTAGCTCATACACTTGTGACACCTGGTCTTGGAGATCATGCTAGTAGACACTTGATGATTTTTTGTTACTTACTTCATTTCATTTGCTCTTAAAATTGGTTATCTCTCATTTTATTAAATTTTCAACTCTTATTTATTCAATAATTAAAAATCAACTATTTATAAACTATTAAAATAAACAATCACACGGTTAGTTCACTATTGGCTTGCCTAGCGGTATCGTTGGACGCCATCACGACCTATAGGAAAAATAGTTCGTGACAACATGGTATTAGAGCACTAGGTTCACGTAGGTCTCACAAGTTAGGAGCAGGCCTAATAGAGTCTTGCAGATCGGTGTAGAGACGTCCGTACTTATCTTCGAGAGTCTATAGGGTGTTAGAAAACTACTTTTTATTCATCTCTTATCGCACAGTTGATGTTATACTAAGTATCTTTCTCTTGTTCTCTCACATATGGTGAGAACGCGCACAGCGGATGTTCCAAACCTAGGAGGAGCTACTCCCCCTGTTGCTAGAGGCCGAGAGAAGGCTCTATGCTCAAGCCATTCCATCAGCGGATCCAGTAGAGTATCCCATTATTGAGGAGCAGGGCGAGGTGCCTACAGCAGTCAGCCCCGGTAGATTTGATGTCAGCACTGGACTTCCAGGAGCTCATGGGTCGTATGCTACGGTTCATGGACATTATGACTCAGGCTGGTTTATTTCCAGCAGACCTAGCCACATTTTAGCCGGGAGGGGAAGCACAGACCCCTACTACTCAGGCTCTTGGGCATGTAATTGTTGTATCGCAGACCCTAGGTACACTACCCGTAGGCGGAGCCCAGCCAGTGGCAGCAGCCATACCTGAGCCTAGACCAATTGCGGCCAGCGAGCCGCAGAAGCTATTAGACAGATGGACTAAGCTACACCCTCCTGTCTTCTGAGGTGATAGAAATGAGGATCCCCAGGACTTCATTGATCAGTGCAGGGACAGACTACACAACATGAGTTTATTAGAGTCTCACAAGTTGGATTTCACTATTTTCCAGCTGGAGGGCAAGGCCCGTAGATAGTGGCAGTCTTATCTTCTTGGTAGACCAGTAGGTTCTCCTCCCATGACTTGGGACCAATTCACGTGTACCTTTATGGATAGGTATATTCCACCCTCTCAGAGGGAAGAGATACGGTTTCAGTTTGAGCAGCTCCAGCAGGGTCAGATGTCAGTAACCGATTATGAGGCGAGATTCTATGAGTTGTCTCGCCATGCACTTATGATACTTCCTACTAAGACAGAGAGAGAACGGAGGTTTGTTGTGGGATTGCACTCAGGTATTCATGCCACTATGGCTCGAGAGGTTGAGATGGGGACTTCTTACCAGCTAGTTGTGGAGATAGCTCGGAGGATCGAGGGTTATCGTTAATGGGGCCGATAGCAGATGCCGCTGGACACCGGTTTCGTTATTCTGGAGGGTTCGGTGGTGCTCCATCTAGGGGTAGAGGTCAGTTTGGGAGAGGTCATCCTAGTAGTCTCACATATCCAGCACCACCACTTCCTTGAGGTGCTCCAACACGGCCTTATTTTAGCGCCATGCTAGAGAGTTCCTACCGCTCGCCATCTATTAAGGGTTCTTCCAGTGGGTATTCAAGCCATCAGGTTCAGACTTCAGGGCAGCAGTCTACCACTTCAAGGGGTTGTTACAAGTGCGGGGATCCTGACCACATGAAGAGGTTTTGCCCCAGACTTCGGGGCAAGGCAGTATAGCAGGGTTTTCAGCCTATGATTACAGCACCAGTAGACGCATCAACCATCCGTCTGCCCAGAGGCGGAGGGAAGGTGGGTACGGCTATCCCTGAGGTGGAGGCCAAGCAAATGGAGGCCAGTCAGGTGGCGCTCCAGCTAAATTTTATGTTTTTCCGGCCAGACCATATGTAGTGGCCTCAGATGTCGTGATCATAGCTATTATTTATATCTGCAATAGGGATGCTTCGATATTATTTGATCCAAGTTCTACCTACTCATATGTGTCATTCTCTATTTTCTCATTCCTGGATATTCCCCGTGAGTCCTTGGGTACTCTTGTTTATCTATCCACTCTAGCGGGCGATTCTGTTGTTGTGGATTCGATATATCAGTTTTGTGTTGTCACATTTGATTGACTATTGAGTGCAAGACCGTAAATAGATGACTATGGGTAGTTCAGGTGCGCTTAAAGTCAACTACAACTACAAGGCATGCCGATCTTACCACCAACAAACCTTTGACTTTGACTATGAAAAGCGGAAAATAGGCACACAGTAGTTTAGAGTAGAAGGAGTGAAAGAAATCCATAAATTAAGAAAGCATCTCAATAGGAGAAAAGTTTGTTTTCCCAGGGATTTTGCTTGTCAATGAAATTCCACTCATAAGTAGGTTCACATCGTGATCTAAGTTCCATTTTGTTTGTGGTTATGAGACTAGAGTGGATCTTCTGTTGCATGATATGACCGATTTTGAGGTCATCCTGGGCATGGATTAGTTATCTCCATATTACTCCATCCTTCATTGCCATGTTAAGACTATTACCTTGGCGATACCTGAGTTTCCTATATTAGAGTGGAAGGGTTCGTCTGTTGGTGCATCTAGACGGGTTATCTCTTTTCTGAAGGCTCGACACATGGCCGAGAAGGGGTTTTTGGCTTATCTAGCTTATGTTCAGGATACTACTGTAGAGGCTCCGGTAATTGATTCAGTGCCCGTAGTCCCGGAGTTCTCTGATGTGTTCCCTTCTTATCTTCCCGGCATGCCACCAGATCGTGATATCGATTTCTGTATTGATTTCGCTCCAGGTACCCAGCCTATATCTATTCCACTGTATTACATGGCTCTGAAGGAGTTGAAGTTACAACTTAAGGAGTTTCTACAAAAGGGGTTCGTTAGACCAAGTGTATCGCATTGGGGTGCACCACCGTTATTTGTGAAGAAGAAAGATGGGACTATGTGGATGTGCATTGATTACTGCCAGTTGAACAAGGTTACTGTTAAGAACAAGTACCCTTTACCGCGTATTCATGATTTTTTGACCAGTTGCAGGGTGCCAGGGTGTTCTCTAAGATCGACTTGATATTGGGGTACTATCAGTTGAAGATTCGAGATTCGGATGTTCTGAAGACTGCTTTTCAGACTAGATATGGCCATTATGAGTTTCTAGTGATGTCCTTCGGTCTGACTAACCCCCCCAGCAGCATTTATGGATTTGATGAACAAGGTGTTTAAGAAATATATTGATTCGTTTGTCATTGTCTTCATTGATGACATTTTGATCTACTCGCGCACCATGGAGGAGCACGAGCAGCATTTGAGAGTGGTGCTTCAGACCTTGTGAGAATAGAAGTTATATGCTAAGTTCTCCAAGTGTGAGTTTTGGTTAGGTTCTTTGGCATTCTTAGGGAATATTGTATCAGGCGAGGGTATTAAGGAGGATCCCAAGAAGATCGAGGCAGTTCAGAGTTGGCCTCGTCCTACCACGACGAATGAGACCGGGAGCTTCTTGGGGTTAGCAGGTTATTATCGTCGGTTTGTGGATGGATTTTCATTATTGCAGCACCTTTGACTCGATTAACCCAGAAGGATTCTCCGTTCCGTTGGTCTAATGATTATGAGGCGAGCTTTCAGAAGCTCAATACAACTTTGACTATGGAACCAATTTTCGTACTACCTTCCGATTCAGGGATATATACTGTGTATTGTGATGATTCACGTGTTGGTTTGGGTTGTGTATTGATGCATGAGGGGCGAGTTATTTCATATGCTTCACCTCAACTGAATCCCCATGAGAAGAATTATCATGTACACGATTTGGAGTTGGCCGCTATTGTTCATGCTCTTCAGATCTAGAGGCACTATCTTTATGGGGTGTCCTGTGAGGTTTACACGAATCATCGCAGCTTCCAGCATTTGTTCAAACAAAGTTATCTCAATTCAAGGAAGCGTAGGTGGCTTGGGTTACTAAAGGACTATGATATACCATTTTTTACCATCCGGGTAAGGCGAATGTAGTTACAGATGCCTTATGCAAAAAGGCGGAGAGTATGGGTATCTTGGCACTCATTTCAGCAAAGGAGAGACCATTAGCTTTGGACATTCAGTCCTTGGCAAATAGACTTGTGAGGTTGGATATTTCAGAGCCCAACCGAGTTCTTGCATGCTTCGTTGCCCAGGCTTCACTATTGGAGCAGATCAAGGTTCGACAGTTTGATGATTTGTATTTGTTGGTTCTCAGAGAAACGGTATTACAGGGTGGTGCCAAGGAGGTTACTATCGGCGAGGATGGTGTTCTGCGACTCCAGGGTCACCTATGTGTTCCGAATGTCGATGGATTGAGAGAGAGGATTCTAGAGGAGGCACACAGTTCTCGGTATTCTATTCATCCAGGTGCTACGAAGATGTATCGCGACCTGAGGCAACATTATTGGTGGTGACGTATGAAGAAGGACATAGTTGAGTATGTTGCGATGTTTCTAAATTGCCAGCAGGTTAAGTACGAGCACCATAGGCTAGGTGGACTACTCTAGTAGATGACTATACCTGAGTGAAAATGTGAGCGCATTACTATAGACTTCGTAGTTGGGTTGTCGCGGACCTTGCGGAAGTTTGATTTAGTTTGGGTCATATTGACAGGTTGACCAAGTCGGCACGCTTCATCTCAGTTGTGACCATGTATACTTCAGAGAGGTTGGCACAGATATATATTCAGGAGATAGTTTGGTTGCATGGTGTGCCTGTTTCCATCATAACAGATAGAGGCCCTCAGTTTACTTCACATTTCTGGAGAGCAGTATAGAGTGAGTTGGGGACCCATGTAAAGCTCAGCACCACCTTTCATCCATAGACCTATTGGCAGTCAAAGCGTACAGTTCAGATCCTAGAGGATGTTCTCAAAGCATGTGTGATTGACTTCGGAGGGCAGTGGAAACGATTCTTTCCTTTGGCCGAGTTTGCTTACACCAACAATTATCAGTCTAGCATCGAGATGGCTCAATTTGAGGCTTTATATGATCGGCGATGCTGTTCACCTGGTTTGAGCCTGGCGAGGCCAAGTTATATGGTACTGATTTGGTGAAGGATGCCTTGGAAAAGGTAAGTTGATTCAGGAGCGACTTCGCACAGCACAGTCCAGACAAAAGAGTTATGCAGATCAGCAGGCGCGTGATTTTTCATTTATGGTTTGAAAGTCTCGCCGATTAAGGGGATCATGAGGGTCAGGAATAAGCGCAAGTTGAGCCTAAGGTTTATAGTTCCATTTGAGGGTTTGAGACGAGTTGGGGAGGTTGCTTATGAGCTTTCCTTGCCTCCCAGTTTATCGGGAGTCCATTCGGTTTTCCACGTGTATATGCTACGGAGGTATCATGTCGACAGGTCGCATGTGTCAGACTTCAGCATGGTTCAATTAGATGAAATCACGGGTTATGAGCAGGAGCCAGTTGCCATTGTTGACAGGCATGTTTGCCAGTTGAGGTCCAAGAGGATTTCTGCGATAAAGGTTCTATGGAGGCGCCAACCAGTCGAGGAGGCGACTTGGGAGGCCAAGGAGGACATGTGGAGCAGATATCCACACTTATTCAATACTCCATGTATGATTTTATACTCGTTCGAGGATGAACATTTGTTTAAAGAGGTAGAACTTGTAACGACCCGACCGGTCGACTTGATTTCTAGAGCCTCGTTCCCCTAAATAAGACTCCACGTAAGTGATTTTACTGTTTTATGACTTGTGAGGATGGTTGGTTCGGGAATTGGAAGGGTTCGGGTTGAAATCGAAACACTTGGTTCCTTAAAATTAGCAAAAAGGGCTAAGTTTGACTTTGGTCAACATTTTTAGTAAATGGCCTCGGAATCGAGATTTTACGGTTCCAATAGGTTCTTATGATGATTTTGGACTTTGGCATATGTTTGGATCGAGTTTTGGATGACCCGGGAGTGTTTTAGCGCTTACTAGTGAAAATTGGCAAATGGAAGGTTTTAGAGTTCTTTAAATTTGGTTTGAAGTAGGTTTTGGTGTTATCGAGGTCCAATTGGGATTCCGAGCCTGGGAATTTAAGACTTGCATGCAAAATTTGGTGTCATTCCGAGTAGTCTAAGTATGTTTCGGCTTGTTCGGAGTAAGTTGAAAGAAATTGAAGTTCATAAGTTGATTCAATTTGGTTTGGGGTATGATTCTTAGTTTTGTTGTTGTTTTATGCATTCCGAGGGTCCGTTTTATAATTTCAAACTTGTTGGTATGTTTGAGCGGGCCTGGGGTGTCAACCGGACTAGGCACGGACCATGTTTGGACTTAGGGGCAGCAACTGAAGCACCAGGCTTCTGGTGTAATCGCACATGCGGAGGGCTAGCCATAGGTGCGAGCTCGCAGAAGCGACCCAGGAACCGCAAATGCGGGTGGGCGTGCGCACCTGCGAACGCGCATGTGCGACAGAAGAAACCGCAGGAGCGGCCTAAGCCGTAGGTGCGGCATGTACGTCACATGAGCGGACCCGCAGAAGCGAGACAGAGGTCTACAGAAGCGGAAGTTGGCCATTGGGCAAGGGCTGCATCTGCGATGACCTTTCTGCAGATGCGGAGCCGCAGAAACGTCCAACCCTCCGCAGGTGCGAAAATCGCAGAAGGCAGAACCTCATTTAAGACGGGACTTAGGCATTTTGAGCTCATTTATTTCATTCCTTGGGCGATTTTCGGAGCTCTTAGAGAGGGGTTTTCACCTAACACTTTGAGGTAAGTAATTTCTACAGAATCTGAGTTAAATACATAGATTATGGGTAGATTTACATGTAAAATTTGTGAAATCATGGGTTTAGATGAAAACCCTAGGTTTGTAATAAAAATGGGTTTTAACCACGAAAATAGTTATGGAATTTAGTGAAAATTATATACTTGAGTTCATGAAGTTATGGGAAATAACTTTCTTCAAAAATTTCTGGAATTCGGGCATGTGGGCTCGGGGATGAATTTTAGGAATTCTTCAATTGGGATTGTGTAATCACTTTAATAGTTAGAATATGAACTTTTGAGCACATATTGACTATTTTATATAATATTTGACTAGTTTCGAGGTGTTTGGCACAGAGTTGAGGGCTTAAAGATTTAATGTTTCCAATTTGGATTCCTTATTTTTTAGAAATAATTGAAGAATATTATGATAAGTTTGAGAAATCTATGTTCACTCGCATCACAAGTATTTTTCGCGAGCGAGGTAAATTCCACTACTCTCATGGGAGCGGGTCGTTCGCCTCGGCAGGTTAATAGATGCATCTATGGTTCGTGTCATTCGACCCACGACAGTGCACACAGTATATGTATATGTATTTTGGATCGGGTCGTACGTCCTCGACATAATTTGTGTGCAATAACACTTGGAACCCAATCATATTTGATATCATTTTATTGGCTTGAGAGGTTAAACGGTTAAATGATGGAAAATTGATTTGGGATTACTATCGGTGAAAGAATTGTTTATTTATTTCTTGTTGTTGAGTTTCATTTTCATTATCCAGCCCATGCTTATTTAAAATATCGCTATTTTATTATTAGCCCATTGTAAGTGTCGAAGTCGACCCCTCGTCACCACTTCTTCGAGGTTAGACTAGATACTTACTGGGTACATGTTGTTTATGTACTCATGATACACTTCTGCAAGAGTGCAGGATCTGAGGTGGGTGCATCTGGTCATCATCCCGACGCGCACCCTTGATTCCACGAGACTTTGCGGTGAGCTGCCTTCCGAGCCCGTTCGGTAGCACCTTAAGTCCTTATTTTGCTTTTACATTCTGTCTATTTTACTTCAGACAGTAGTGTAGTATATTTTTTTTTTGTATATTCTACTAGTAGCTCATGCACTTGTGACACCTGGTCTTGGGTGCTAGTAGACACTTGATGATTTTTGGTTATTTACTTCATTTCATTTGCTCTTAAAATTGGTTATCTCTCATTTTATAAAATTTTCACATCTTATTTATTCAATAATTAAAAATCAATTATTTCTAAATTGTTATAAGAAACAATCACATGGTTAGTTTACTGTTGGCTTGCCTAGGGGTAACGCTGGGCGCCATCACAACCTATAAGAGAAATTGGGTCATGAGAAAACTAAGGTTTAGCTACGACTGTTCACTATCTCCAAGAAGACAAGCTCAAACAATTCCTAAGTTACAACTAATAAGATTCTCATGTCTAATTGATTAACTAACAAACTAAAGTAGTAAATTAACAACTAAAGATACTAAAGAGGCCTAGAGTTATGATTTTCCCAATTGTTGGAATCCTTCCCGATACGTCTACTATAATTTTGCCTAGTAATTCTCTACTGATTGTGAGCACTTCAAGTGTCTTAATTCTCTTCCGAGCAACTACAATAATTTACTAGATATATTCTCCCGAAGTATGCTAGCTGGCACTATTTTATCGCTCACTATGACCACGTCAAGGCTTTGTTATTCCTAATTCCACCTTTAAACCTGTCGTATTGATTCTTCACATACATTAGGAGTGATGTTGTTCAACAACCACCTAAATAGGTACCCTTTCCCAAGCAGTACATAATAAAAAGGCAAAGTCAATTGATGGTCATTTAATCAACAACAATAAATACGTTATTAAACAATTAGATAACTTCAACGGCTAAATTATATAAAATGAAACAAGAGTTCATCCTCCAAAAGGTTCCATCAAAACTCTACATAATAAATTAGCTACTCATAATAGTATGTAGAAATACAATACTAAAATTCATAACCAACAATAGAAAATAGGAAGAAGAAAAGAAAACTCGTGGTTGAATCTTCCTCCTTGCCCCTAGCGTATTCATGCCTCCAAAGGTATTGTTGACGAGCGCAAAACACAACATGAAATTGATGCTCGCTAGCCAAATATAGTATAGTAAAATATCGTCTCTACATGTATTGGATTTAAACAATGTTCAAGTAATTTCTAGGTTAATGTTATTCAGGATGTTCAAAACCTTGATTTGGGATGAGTACGGACTACAATTAACTATTAAAAGTAAAACAATTGACAATTGACGGCGAAGAACTAGAGACTAGAATAATTAGGGTGTTATCAATGTGAGAGATGAGGATCATGACATGATAGTGCAAGATTGTTATCCTGGAATTGACACTATTTAATTTCACTATTAATGATCTATTTATTCTCTCGAATTCAACAGGTTATTATCCTACTATTCTGATGCAGGTTCCTCTCTAGATTAAACCTAAACCGTTCAAATAAGTTAATATGAAGTGCGGTGAAACTTGCAAGAGTCTATTGGTAAAAATGGTCTAAGAGAAACTTCTCTCGAGTATTTCTCAATCTTAATTCAAAAGGTAGATCACAAAGCTCTTTCGATTACTTTTTAAAGAAGTACCAAAATAAATGAAGGCATGCATTACACAAATATTCAATATTGATGTTTTATACGTCAATACCACAGAAGAGGGAGGGTGATTTGTGTGGTGTCCGATTTTCGCATGCACTTGTTATAGAAGGACCGGGTTCTTCTATGTGTTCCAACTCCTACTGTTTGTGAAATAATAAATACAAAAATTAAATAACACAAAGATTTTTACGTGAAAAACACCTGGCTCAAAAGGTGAAAAAACCACGACCTACTTCCCAGTAGGATTTTCTCAAAACTCTTTACTAAATCAGTGAGCCAAAATAGCATTTACAAAAACTCTTTTGTAAACCTAGGATTACCTTTAATCCCTTGTAGCAAACTAGCCTCTAGCTATTTGCGACAAACTCCAAGTTAGCTATAACTTGAACACAGCGTACCTATTACAGATGCTTCCAGATAAATCTGAAAAGGTACAAGTTAAAACCACCTACTACAAATAAACTAGACTAAAAGACAACAGTTGCAACTGGTTCTTCTAGCTGGTTTAAGTAGCTTTAGATTCGCACACTCAAATTTCACACGAACTGCTTGCAAAATTGCCTTGCTAATTTTGCTCTCAATTCTTGCTTAGCTTCTGCTTTTGTGCGTACCTATACAATAAGAACAATCTGCAAGATATAGGATAAGTAGATAAGGAATTAACTAGAGTTCTAATGCTACTCTTCCTTGGTGGAAGAGTTCTAGTTAATCTCAACTCCTCAAATTCTTCCTTATCTTAGATTCTGTTCTTACTGAATAAGGAGTCCTTCTCCTTATTATTTTTACAATGTTTTCGGTCAGGAGATATCTCTATTTTACCAGATTTCTTTTATCTCCTACATGTGCACCTCACGTGCCTTTGACTCTACTTGTATCTATGTCTGCCAGTGATGGACCTGGTTCATTTCTGAGTTCCTTTGTCAATCTTCAAAACTATTCAATTTCTTGGGCTAACAAATTCCCCTTTTTGATGATGATAAACTTTGTAGGTCCATAAGCTTAGGCTTGTATCCAGCTTCATCCAACATTGACTCATATTAGAATATTAAGAATTTATCACAAAAGAACCAGGGACATTAGGTTATAAATATCACATGTTCAAAGCAGCACAACCATTCTTCCCCCTTTTGGCATCATCGAAAAGTTGCAAAAATTATGTAAATCCCAAACATTTAAGAATTTCTCATGGCCACTTAGGCAACTGCAAGTGCAATCATGGATTTATCATCAATGATCAACTAAGAATTAAAACTATCAAAGAAATAGAAACACAGAATAAGAGAAAAAGCATTAGATTTCATTGATAGAAAGTACGGTTCTTCGACAATCCACAAGATGAAATAAAAATAGTTAAAAGCATGAGCAAAAAACAAGAAAAAGTCCCGAGTATAGGTCACTGATATTCTAGGTAGGGTAGGCAACTAAGGCTTGGAAGGGCTAGAGGCTGGGTTTTTGGCTTGGAGAAGAGTCAACATATCGTGAAGAATTCCCTCATTCTTCTCCATTTCCTTTGTAAGCTCAGTTCTGAGAGCACCCCTCTCAGATTCAACCTCTGTTAAATGATTCTTCAGCCTTGCAATTTCAGAATTCTTTGCCCCACTCTCTTGCTCTGACTTTGCTGTTTACAGGTGTCCTCTTCAATGAACCAGGTTTATTGGGGATGGCATTAACCTCATAATCACAAGCCATAAGAGTATTGATTGCAAAGTGGTCCTTGCTAGTGGCCATCTCCACCTTTTTCAGAGGCACCTTGTAATGATCAAGTATAGTAGTGAGAATGAAATCATATGGAATGGCATGGGCTTTGGAGCCATTTACAACTCTGTCCAAAAGCTGAATTATGAACCAAGGCCAGTTTATTTGCCTCCCACTATCCAGGCACTCCATCAAAACCAAATCCATGTAATTTGCAATGTGCCTCCTTTCCTGCCGTGGCAACACACGCTTGTTGATGAATTCAAAGATCAGCTTGTGAGGAGGCTTCATTTCACTATTATAGACTGCCTTAGGCTCACTCTCTTCTTCATTATCACAGAACTTTCTTGTGATAGCCAGAGCAGTTGGAAGAGAATCCAGACTTGGCCATTTCTGCCTAGTGTAGTCATCATAGCCTTCAGAGGGAATGCCAAGGATTTCACCCAATTCTCTGGCATCAAAAGAAATTTGGACCCCCTTCACTAGGCTGGTGACTCTGCCATCTTTGATCTCAGCATTTGCCATGAATTCCACTATTTCATTTATGTCTAATCTCCCATCCAACTGAAGGACTATGTCCTTCCAGCCCTGTATCTCAAGCTTCTCCAGAAGAGAAATCATTCCTTCTTCTTCCAAGTCCTTCAACAACCTTCCCTTCAGTATTGTTCGTTTACCAAACTTTGTCAACCTATCCTTCTCACCATCAGACTCAACCGCCTCTTCATCACTCCAATCATCTTCTTCAATGATTTGCACTTTCTTGGGTTTCACTGTGGACCTAGTTCGCTTAGCCAAGATAGAGGGTTCAACAGACTTAGTAATAGATGAAGACTTCTTTGAGGAAGTCTTTGCTTTCTTTGGCTTAGGGGTCTTGACCTCTACCTCCGCCACTTTTTCACTTTGATGGACTAGGTCCATCTCATCTACTTCAACAGCCTCCACAGGCTCAACCACTTTTTCTTTTCCTTTCTCCGGCTTCTTCTTCTTGCTCTCTGCTAAAGCTCTCTGCAGATCCTCCCCACTTTGCTTTAGCTCTCCTCTTGTAGTTCTTCCTCTTGGAAGAGGAATATCAGAACTCTCTGAAGGAGCAGCTTTTCTTTTCTTATTTGCTCTTGTTTTCCCAGAAGTTTGAGCTTTAGGAGTTCTTTTCTTCTTTGGATTGTAATTATCGCCTAACTTTTTCAACAAATCCGCCAGGGTTTCCTTAGTAGAAGAACTAGGTTCATTTGTGTGCTTTCCCAGATTTACTAACCCTTCAGCGGCTTCTCCTTATTCGCTTCCCCTGCCTTCTTGACACCTTCTTCCATTTGTCTCATCTCCACAAATAGCCATTCTAATAGATTCAGAGGTGGGTAAAGAATCAACCACATCTTTCCTTTTTCCCCTCTATTCACTCCTTACTCCCTCTCTCTCCTTTTCTTTTTCAGTTTTGTTTTTACCACCTCTCCTTCTCTGCTCCAGCAGTTCCACATCTATCACAACCCAACCAGACTAAACCTATTTTCTAAATTTTCAGCAATCTCAGAAACAACCTCAGAAGTAGGTTTGAGTATAGAAGATACATGTTCAGAATCAGAAGATCCTGTTCCTTCCCCCTCAGTTGATGATTTAAAGGAATCGCTCGAATTTTGTGATTCTTGAGCCTGGCATTTAATTTCTTGCTAAAGCACTGTTGGCCACTATTTTTCTAGCGAGCATCTTAACTCTCCTTTTTCTGGGTTCAGGGTTAGGACTAGGTTGGGGGTGGGTGGAGTTAGGTTGAGGAGGGGTTGTAGAAGACAAAGATGGAGTAGTGGGTGGTGGAGTACCGGGATTGATCCAGGGATCAAACATAGTGGTTAGGGTTTAGTGATGAAAGAAAAAGATTGAGATCAAAGGCAGAGAGAGAAGAAAGGGTTTTGACGGTTTTCAGAGATAATGGGAATTTTCAGAGATGATGATGATGGATTTAAAAAGGGAAGTGTAATTAATACATAACAGCGTCCTTTTTGGGTCAATTAGAAGTCTAATCAGTCTACAACTTTCAGTTTGGAATGACTGTTACACTTTCCCTAGGATCTAGGTGTTTTAATACGGTAGGAATTCTTTAGTTGAGACGGAACTGGTTCAAATCTTTTTAGGATAGACTTTGAAAGATTTTGGACTTGGGTAGACTTCTGCTCATGATTTAAATATTAGTATTTCAAAAATATGCATAGTGTAGAACACATATCTCGCATTTCAGATGAACCAGCACTGATGAACCAGGTTCATCACTTAGGATTCCTCTTGATCATGTCTCAATTTTCAGCAATAGAGAAAATTTCATTAGCAACTAGTGAGTCATATCAAAACATGGCACAAGAGTATACTATTTACAGTATGAGACTGAGTAAAAATTAATCTAATTATTTACACAAGTTTCATATTTTCTAGCCATTTTTTTTTAATTTTTTTTTCATGTACACTCTGAACTGGTTCAATTAGGTGATCTTAATCATTCCTAACTCTAAGTTTTTCCTTTCAAAATACTCTCTACATAGTGCTTTTGTAAATATGCCAGCAATCTGTTTATCAGTAGCACAAAACTCTATGGTGATCAATCCCTCTTCATAATTGTCCCTTAAAAAATGATGTCTAACATCTATGTGCTTTGTTCTTTTATGATGAACGGGGTTCTTTATCATACAGATAGCACTAGTGTTATCACAAAAGATAGGGATACATCCAACATCGATTCCAAAATCCATCAATTGTTGCTTAATCCACAATAGTTGAGCACAACATGAGGCTGAGGTGCTCTTTCTATCCACTAGAAAACCTGCATAGTCAACATCAGCATATCCCACAAGATCAAATTTACTACCTTTTGGATACCAAAGACAGAGAACAGTGGTGCCATTTAGGAATTTCAAGATTCTCTTTGCAGCAGTTAAGTGGGATTTCTTTGGATTAGCCTGAAATCTTGCACAAAGTCCTACACTGAAAATAATGTCAGGTCTACTAGTAGTGAGATACAAGAATGAACCAATCATTCCCCTATACAACTTTTGATCAACGGATGAACCAGGTTCATCTATATCCAATTTTGTGTCTGTTGCAATAAGAGTGTCAATTTCTTTGGAATCTTCCATTTGAAACCTTTTAAGCAACTCTTTTACATACTTTTGCTGATAGATCATTTTTCCATTTAAATTTTGTTTAATTTGTAAGCCTAAAAAGAAATTAATCTCACACATCATGCTCATTTCAAATTCACTCTCCATTAGTTTAGCAAATTCTTTACTTAGCTTATCAGTGGTTGCTCCAAAAATTATGTCATCCACATATATCTGAACTACCAAGAGGTCTTTACATTTTTCTTTCAAGAACAAAGTACTTTCAATTTTACCTCTCTTGTAGCCATGCTCAAGCAAGAACTTTGATAACATTTCATATCATGCTCTAGGAGCTTGCTTGAGTCCATACAGAGCTTTGTCAAGTTTGTACACATGATCAGGATTCTCCTTGTTCTCAAATCTCGGAGGTTGCTTGACAAACACTTATTTCTTTAGATATTCATTTAGGAAGGCACTCTTGACATCCATCTGGTGAAGCGTGAATTCCATGTAAGCAGAAAAGGCTATGAGGAGTCTTATAGCTTTCAGCTTTGTCACTGGAGCAAAGGTTTCATCATAGTCTATGCCTTCCTCCTGACTATATCCTTGTACCACCAATCTTGCCTTGTTCCTAGTAATTGTTCCATCTTCATCAAGTTTGTTTTTGAAGACCCACTTACTGTCAATTACTGATCTATCCAAGGGTCTTGGTACTAGATGCCACACTTGACTCCTTTCAAATTGGTTGCGTTCATCTTGCATTGCATTTACCTAGTCTGCATCCTGCAAAGCCTCCACAACATTTTTAGGTTAAATAAGAGATAGAAAAGCATCAAAAGCACAAAGATTCTTTAAAGAAGATCTGGTTTTAATTCCATAGGTTGGATCAGTGATGATGTTCTCAATAGGATGAGAACTTTGATATCTGTAAGGTTTAACAACCAACTGGTTACTCCTTGATGTTCCTTCAATGCTTTGTTGTTGTGGAACAGGTTCAGGCACAGGTTCTAACGAGGTTTGGGAATTATTTTGTTTTATTCCCCCTATCATGTTGCCCGGGTTGGATGAACTTGTTCCATCACTTGTTCCTTCCTCCAGTGTTGCTTCAGTCTGGGCTGTGATCTCATGTAAGTTTCTAGCTAGCCCAATTGCTTCATCATCTTGTTCCTGTCTCTCAGAAAGAATGTTAGTTTCATCAAAAACCACATGTACACTTTTTTCAACACACATAGTTCTTTTGTTATAAACTTCATAAGCTTTACTATGTGAAGAATATCCCAAGAATACTCCCTCATCACTTCTGGGATCAAACTTACCTAGGGAGTCTTTACCATTGTTGTGCACAAAGCACTTGCAGCCGAATGCCCTAAGGTGGGATATATTTGGCTTTCTCCCTTTAAGTTACTCATAGGAAGTCTTCTCTACAAGAGGTCTTGTCATGCACCTATTTATGATATAGCATGCAGCATTTACAGCTTCTGCTCAGAAGCTATGGGGTAGTTTACTAGAAAGAAGCATAGTCCTAGCCATATATTCAAGTGTCCTATTCTTTATTTCAACCACTCCATTTTGTTGTGGGGTTCTAGGAGCAGAAAAATTATGATCTATGTCATGCTCATCACAAAATTCAGCAAATTTAGCATTTTCAAATTCAGTGCCATGATCAGACCTAATTGATGCAAGTTGATTTCCTAATTGTTTCTGAGTTTTTCTAACAAAAGAAGTGAACATGTCAAATGCTTCATCTTTAGATGTTAGAAACAAAGTACAGGTAAATCTGGAATAATCATCAACAAGCACCATCACATATCTCTTACCACATCTGCTTAATGTTCTCATTGGACCACAAAGATCCATATGAACTAGTTCCATCGTTCTGGTGGTACTTACCACTTTCTTGCTTTTAAAAGAGGATCTTACCTGCTTCCCCCTTGCACAAGCCTCACAAACTTTGTCTTCCTTGAACTTAATGTTAGGAAATCCTATCACTAAGTCCTTGGAGACTAATTTGTTGAAATGACTTAGACTTGCATGTCCAAGTCTCTTATGCCAAATGAAGGGATCACTGTCCAACACACTTAAGCAGGTTAGTTCATTTTCTGAAAGTGTGGACAGATCTATAATGTATATATTGTTCACTCTCTTTCCCTACTAAACAATCTTGTTAGTGGTAAGATTTATCACAAAATATTTTGTAGAGGTGAATGCTACCAGGTTAACTCTATCACACAGCTGTGACACACTAATTAGGCTATATTTCAGGCCATCTATCAAGTAGACATTCTCAATAAAATGAGTACCATTCTTACCTACCTTACCAACCCCAATGATTTCATCTTTCTTTCCATTTCCAAAGGAGAGATTTTCTTCTTTGAGGTCTTCAAGTGAAAGGAACTGGTCCTTGTTGCCAGTCATGTGCTTTGAGCAACCACTATCCATATACCATATTTGGATGTTCCCCTTCACTTGAACCTACAAAATGAAATCAAGGGTTAGTTTGGGTTCCTTTCTATAAGTAAAAAGATGAGTTAAATTCTTTTTAGCCAACTTGGCAACCAATTCTTCCCTTGAACAAAACTTTTGTTCTTTTGAGTGGCTTTTTCTTTTGCATTACATTCATTTTTATAATAACCAGTATTACCACAGTGCGTACGAATTTTGTTCTCAGGAAGAGTGAGGTACTTGCTTTTAGGATCCCACTTAGGCAGCTGATTCCCAAAGCCAAATCCTCTTTTATTGCTACTATGATGTTTCGGTAGCCATGTCAAAGCATCGGAGGATCTGTTCCATTTACAAGTTCTGTCTAGTTCATGCTTGATCTTGCCTAGTTCCTCCTTCAACACTCTTGCATGTTCATCCTTCCTATACAACTCATCTTTTAGTTTACCTACATTTTATTCTAAGGTGAGTTGAGAGTTGTTAGTTGTCTTCTTACTGGTTCCTAGTTTCAGCTTTAGATTTTCAGATTTTAACTCTAGGATATTTGCTTCAAACGTATGAACATGGTTCTTCAGAGCGGTATTTTCACTCACAGTCTCACTGAATCTGAGTTCCAGATTCTTACACTTTGCTTTTAAAATTACACAATCCTTAGACAATTGTTCCTTTTCCTTGTTTATTACCTCAGATTCATCAATAAAATCTAGCAGTAATTCAGAGAGTTTTTCTTTAGATAAAAACTTAATCTTGTCTTTGAGATGAATTATAATTACCTCAGATTCCTCATGAGATTCTTCATCTGATTCGACAATTATCATAAGTGCTTGTTCATCTCCATCTTCATCATCTAATTCCTCATCTGAACTTTCTCCCAAGCAGCAACCATAGCCTTTGTTGATCATTTGTTCTTCTTGGGATGAACCTGTTCCTTCTTCCGGTTCCTTCGTTCAAATCTTTCCTTCCTCCATTCAATTTCCCATTGAGGGCAGTTCTTGATGTGATGACCAGTCTTCCCATACTTGTAACAGCCCTCTCATTTGTCATTTTTTCAGGTACCCTTGTCTTGTTGTAATTTTCACCTCTTGAGGAACCTTTTCCTCTAATTAGGTATTTCTTGAAATCCTTGGTGATCATAGCCATTTCATCTTCCTCCAGATCAGCTCCTTCAGTGATTCTGAGTGGCATACTTCTTTCCTTCTTGGGTGCATCCATCTTCATGGTCTGACTTCTAAGTTTGTAGGCAGTGAGATTTCCAATCAGCTCATCCAGTTTAAGAGTTGCAATGTTCTTAGATTCCTGAATAATAGTGATCTTGCTTTCCCAAGAAACAAGCAGAACCCTTGTCAGAATCTTTTCAACTTTGTCTTCTTCAAGAAGAGTCCTTCCAAGAGACTTTAGTTCATTAGTCAGTATGGTGAACCTTGTATACATCTCTTGAATGGTCTCTCCTTCCTTCGTAGAAAAATTCTCATACTGAGAATATAGTAGAGTACCTCTGGACCTCTTCACTTGAGTTGTTCCTTCATGAGCCACTTGCAAAGTGTCCCAAATTTCTTTAGCAGTGGTACAACTTTGAATTCTGTTGTACTCGTCTGGACCAAGTCAACACACAAGCCACTTCTTGGTCTTAGCATTCTTCTCCGACTTTCTCAAATCCTCAGCAGTGCAGTCAGATCTTGTCTCTGGCACATCTACTCCTTCAGCATTCTTCTTCATGGTGGCCAAAGGACCATCCATAACAATGTCCCATAGCTCATAGTGTTCTCTGATTATATGGTCTCTCGTCCTGTTCTTCCACCAGGAGTAGTACTGGCCATTGAAGAGTGGAGGTCTAGCAGTTGATTGTCCTTCCCAGTTCCCATGCAGTGCACTCATCTTGATCTTCTCCTAAGGTGTTAGCCTCTTCAAATATAACCCGCTATGATACCAATTGATGTTTTATACGTCAATACCACACAAGAGGGGGTGTGATTTGTATGGTGTTCGATTTTTGCGTGCACTTGTTATAGAAGGACCAGGTTCTTCTATGTGTTCTAACTCCTACTGTTTGCGGCATAATAAATACATAAATTAAAGAATACAGAGATTTTTACGTGGAAAACACCTGACTCAAAAGGTGAAAAAACCACGACCTACTTCCCAGTAGTATTTTTCCAAAACTCTTTACTAAATTAGTGAGCCAAAACAGCATTTACAAAAATTCTTTGTAAACCTAGGATTACCTCTAATCCCTTGTAGCAAACTAGCATCTAGCTATTTGCGACAAACTCCAAGTTAGCTATAACTTGAACACAGAGTACCTATCACAGACGCTTCTAGACAAAGCTAAAAAGGTACAAGTTAAAATCACCTACTACAAATAAACTAGACTAAAAGACAACAGTTGGAACTGGTTCTTATAGTTGGTTCAAGTAGCTTTAGATTCGCACACTCAAATTTCACACGAATTTCTTGCAAAATTGCCTTGCTAATTTTGCTCTCAATTCTTGCTTAGATTCTTCTTTTGTGCGTACCTGTACAATAAGAACAATCTGCAATATATAGGATAAGTAGATAAGGAATTAACTAGAGTTCTAATGCTACTCTTCCTTGGTGGAAGAGTTCTAGTTAATCTCAACTCCTCAAATTCTTCCTTATCTTAGATTCTGTTCTTACTGAATAAGGAGTCCTTCTCCTTATTATTTTTACAATGTTTTCGGTCAGGAGATATCTCTATTTTACCAGATTTCGTTTATCTCATGCATGTGCACCTCACGTGCCTTTGACTCTGCGTATGTCTATGTCTGCCAGTGATGGACGCTTCTACCTATTACAGACGCTTATAGATAAAGCTAAAAAGGTACAAGTTAAAACCACCTACGACAAATAAACTAGACTAAAAGACAACAATTGGAACTGGTTCTTATAGTTGGTTCAAGTAGCTTTAGATTCGCACACTCAAATTTCACACGAATTTCTTGCAAAATTGCCTTGCTAATTTTGCTCTCAATTATTGCTTATATTCTTCATTTGTGCGTACTTGTACAATAAGAACAATCTGCAAAATATAGGATAAGTAGATAAGGAATTAACTAGAGTTCTAGTGCTACTCTTCCTTGGTGGAAGAGTTCTAGTTAATCTCAACTCCTCAAATTCTTCCTTATCTTAGATTTTGTTCTTACTGAATAAGGAGTCCTTCTCCTTATTAGTTTTACAATCTTTTCGATAAGGAGATATCTCTATTTTACCAGATTTCGTTTATCTCCTTCATGTGCACCTCACGTGCCTTTGACTCTGCTTATGTCTATGTCTGCCAGTGATGGACCTGGTTCATTTCTGAGTTCCTTTGTCAATCTTTAAAACTATTCAATTGCTTGGGCTAACAAATATTATGCTCCTCTTCCAATTAAACACGATAGTGAATAAAATCACAACTAGAGTTAAAGCTCTTCCAATAAATTCAAGCAATCAAACAATAATCAAATCCATAGATAAAAATCAAGTTACAAAATCATATCAAACCATAGGGAAACTAATTCCATAATTATGGAGGAAGTCATCACAAATAGAGATAAAGAATAAGAAAATATTAATCCAACGTTACAATCAAAACTCCTGTATTGAATTGATGAAAAAATGATAAAATCATGTGTCTTGTAGCCTTCAATGCTCTCCAAAAGATTCCCATGTCAAAAGTCCACTAAAAACGTATTTTTGATGGATTCATACCATGTAGAAACTGCCCAACCGAAACTACCCTTTCCAGGTTAAGTGGGACAATTGGACCGTAAAAATACACTGGCACAGTGTGCCATGCACCGCATCGGTGAGGAGTTTTAGAGAGTTAAATTTTTCACGCTACAAAAATTTTGCACTAGCACCCCCCGTCCCGCGGCGCATGGCGCGAAGCGTGGTGTATTTTTCTCAGAGTAATATATTTTTTTCACTTTTTGATATCCAGACTTAGTCCTCGACCCCCGAACGTGATCCCTGCTTAATTCCTTAGAATTTTACTCAGGCTTCAAAGCTCCAAATCATCTATTTTAGCTCCAAACTTGCTTCTCAACTCGAAATCACACCCTACACAGCATAACACATGTAATAGGTAAAAAGTACTAACAATTAGGCTCAAATACAATCAAAATGTAGTAATTAGAGTGCAAAATATAGTTAAAAATATGAGTTCCTAGTCTACAATTAATTGTCTAACCCTAAAGTAGTGTCTCCTCCTCCAAAGTTACATTTTGGGATGTATTTAATATCAATTAGGATTTTTATGGGGCAAAACTAGTCATTCCAAACTCAGATGGAAAAGTTGGAATCTGCGTCCACGCTCGCACGTCGCGCGCTCATAGACGC
Organism: Nicotiana knightiana; assembly: GCA_005239525.1. Lineage (NCBI taxonomy): Eukaryota > Viridiplantae > Streptophyta > Magnoliopsida > Solanales > Solanaceae > Nicotiana > Nicotiana knightiana. The sequence continues at coordinate 2,117 of ML371392.1, read as the reverse complement.
GGATTCAACCTTTGATTTTTCTCCATTTCGCTAAGCGATCTGTGCATTCGCTTCACTTTGTTGTTTTGTGCACTTAATTACCTCCATTTTCGCATATGTTTTTGTGCATGCGCGAGAATGAACGAGTCCCCAGTTCTGTCATGTTTTCCTTTTTGCAATAAATTGTCATCCTTTGATCATTTATCATCCAAATTCATTCCTACACATAAGAGATGCATAATGAGTATAGTTTCACTTCAAAAACCATGTAACTTTCCGCAACTCACACAAGAAATAATACGCAAACATACTCAAATGCATTTTTCATCATTTATCACATGTTCACTTTTTTCTTAAAGTCGGATGCATTTCGGGTGACTGAGGTTTAGTCGTGTGTCAATCCAGAATAGTGTATGGTAAGTTATGTTTGCTTAGTAATCATGCTCTTAAAAATCTAGAACTTGGCTTGGTTGTGATTCAAGGTGAGATCCTAGGATACATTTGAGTTAGGAAATAATCATAGACCTTCTTTGTATTCCTTTTTGCCTTGCAGTGGCCTACCTTGATATATTAGTTATCCCTAACAAGCCCTTTTGAGCCAAAAAGATCTATTATTTTCTTTATAGCTTAACTTTAACCTATCTTAGTTTGTGAATTGGTGCTTATCTTGTTTATCATAATTTATCCTTTGGCACTTTATTGAACTTGAGCATATGATTTTACCCAAGTGTGGGAAAAAGTTTTTTTTTTTTTGTTAATAAATATATTAATGTTGAAAAAAACTTTAAACGCTTATTCTCATAAAAAAAAGAGAAAAATCATAATAAAAAAAAATAGAATAGCTATGTAAGGGTTGAACTTCAAAGAAGTGAGATAAAAATAAGGTTGTTACTTTTGCTAAAGGATCAAGGGAATAGTTCTTTGTGTATAATACTCATTGCCAAGATAGGAACTGTACATCACTTTTATATATCTACCATTATCTATCCCCGAGTTTACACTAAAACCAAATGCAAAGCCATATACAATCTTGACTCATTTGTTCCTACATTAGTGAAAAGTCACATGATTGCTAAATTTATGTTACTCTTGGAAACATTAATTACTTCTTTGTGAATATGAGAGAAATAGTGTATAATTACCCGATTTTGTTCTTCAAGTACTTTGTCTGATATAAGGGCATAATCTTTCTAGTGAGGTGTATCGATGATCGGTAGATGACTCGATTTTGGTTCTAATAGATTAGCGTGTAAGGTTGTATGGATCCATATGATTGTTCGTAGTTGATTTTTGCTTGTCCATTATCTCGAGGAGTCGATCAAGTTTTTGTGTGAGTATTTCTTTCCTTTGCTCGGGGACGAGCAACTGTTTAAATGTGGGGTATTTAATGAGTACATATAAAGTATTCAATTTAGTTATATTTTGTGTTTTTACTAGTTAGTTTATTAGTAATTTTGGTAATGTATTCATTACAAAGCTCACTTTTTTATTTTGTTGATGTGTAAGAAAATTTTGAGCTTAAACATTAGAATAAAAAGGTGAAAAGGTTCAATAATATAAAAAATATAGTAAAAATGTTATGAACAATAAAAGAAGAAGAACAATATTGTAGAGAAAGAGAGAGAGGAAATTCTTATTGAATTTTGGGATGATTTACAATGGGCTAAGACCCCTCTATTTATAGGGGAAAAATGACGTAGCCACAAAGTAGAACTCTTTAAAAAATAGACATTCACTCTAAATAG
>ML371391.1:101097-145442 GCA_005239525.1 Nicotiana knightiana | reverse complement strand
AGCACTCTCACTCTACTCTTAGGTCCTTAAGTTCTGCCCCTCTAATGTGTGACTGCTTAGGATTCCCTATGAGATCCCTCTGAACTCTGATGTATTAGAGTTGGCTCTTCCACTCTGCACTTACTCAATTATGGTTGTGAAATCTGGGTGTGAGCACTGCCCGAGATCCCTTGAGGTCCTTAGGGAACTCTGACACACCCGGATATGAGAATGGCTATGAACCATTTGGGCATTTGAGGTTCTGAGAATCTGGGCCTGTTTTCAGGCTCCCTATAATGTAACTTCTTATTTTTATTTATCTATTTATGTAATTCATTCACATTGGTTTGTAATAATTGTTGTAAACGAATATTGGGGATTGATGGTGAAAAAGGGAGGGTAGCCATGTTTGTTGTCGATATCAATGGGGTAGAAACCATGCCTTAGGCTTACATTTCTATGTGCACATTAGAATCCATGTTTAGGACCAATACATGCAAAGCATATCATACATTAGATATCATGCTCTTAAGTTTCATGTATACTATTTCAGCATCACATTATTTTATCACTTAAAATCATGATTCAGGGCTAAATGATAGCACTAACACGAACTGTTGTTCCTGCACATTTTTGTAGTCATGCTATGCTGTAATCTTTTGTGCATCCTGCTTTAGGAACTCTGCATATCCTGAGATCATGTTGTGCATTTAAAAATCCTGCTTTATGAACTCTGCATATAAATCATTCTGCATTTTATATGCGCATTACATACCATGCTTTAGGACCTCACTAAGTCACACCTAGCTAAACTACTGATGCATGAAAAAGGGACATAAGAAAGTCTCACATATGATTATCCTGTGTTAGTAAAACTGGTAATAACCCATGTGTTTTTGCAACACTTAGAACATCATGCTTTAGGTAAAATAACTTCTAAACTGTTTTAAATAATACTGCTAACTATTGTGTATTCCCTCACGCCTAGGCAAGCCTTAGGTAACCAACTTTATTATAAAACTGAAAAAATGTTGCTTTTGTCTTTACTACCTAATGGTTAACAGGCTTAAAATCAGTAGGCAAACTGGTTAGGGCCTCTGCTTCTGGATTTATAAAATAAAACTGCATATCTTCTATGTTTTGATATTCACTTAGACATCATGTTTTAGGATCCTGCTTAATAATACTGCCCTTTGTTTGTGTTTGAGACGTGTTGTTTACATGCAATAATTGTAGAGGTAAACTTGAGCCTCTTAATTGCTTCTTTCCTATTTTATCTGTTCAAGTCTTATCTGTTCTTGCCTGTCACCTAGTATTTTCTCCTTTCAACCTTAGGGGTCTGCCTAGAACTGCCTATAGGTAGAGGTCCTAAATTCCTCCAAGGCCATTAAGAAGGGACGGGTAACAACACGCATAGAGATTGTTAAACAACACTCACTTTAATAACCGCTAAGGGTTGGGAAAGGGTAGATATGGATATGATAGCCGGTGCGCTAATGCAATGTGTAGCCCCTCTCTGAGGAGTGATTACTGGGCATTGTACTGATGTGATCCTATAGGATAAAAAACCGAGGACCCCATATCCCTTACATATGTTTGTTTAGATCATAACTCTTTCAAACTTTGTATGTGTTCTTAGACGTAAAAATCTTTTAAAACTTTAGCACATATGTGTGCTTAGACTGCGAATCTTCTCAAAAATCTTTATTTGTTTACCTATGTGCTTTTATTGCTTATGTGCTACCTATTTTAAAATTCACAAAGTTTGTTTGGCCTGGAACCACAGTTCTCGACTTCGAGGGGTGCCTAACACCTTCTGCTTGAAGTAGTTTCAAGCCCTTACCCTATCTCTGGTTATCTAATTTGTTCTTGTAAATGACCCTTAGTAGGTGCCCTAACGCACCTTAATTTGTTAGGTGGCGACTCTTCAATTCCTTACCCCTTTCCCAAAAGGAAACGAGTTGTCCCAATAATGTCCAAAACCCTGACAGATCTGAATGGAGAGGGAAAATAGGGCACGACAGTCATTACATCCTCCCTTTCTTAAAACAATTGTTCGTCCTCGAACGAGTATAAAGACATACCTGAAGCTGTGAAAAGATGAGGGTACTGGTTGTGCATATCCTATTCGGTCTCCCAAGTCGCCTCGTCGACCGGCTGACCCCTCCACTAGACCTTTACTGATGCAATATTCTTTGACCTGAGTTGTCTGACCTGCCTATCTGAAATGGATACTGGCTCCTCAACATAAGATAGATCCTTGTCCAACTGGACTGAGCTGAAACCCAATACATGAGTCGGATCACCATGATACTTCCGGAGCATAGACACGTGGAATACCGGATGAACTCCTGCTAGACTAGGAGGTAAGGCAATCTCATAAACAACCTCCCCAACACGCCGCAATATCTCAAAAGTACCAATGAACCTCGAACTCAGCTTACCCTTCTTCCCAAACCTAGCTCAGCAGTGTTGAGTCAACATAGTAAAAGAAGAAATTGACCGCCGGTGTTTGTGGCAAGCCTACGAAGAGGATGACCAGCCATTGCAACATCAACTACTTGGATCAGTTCTCCCAAATGCTATTGATATAATTTGTTTCCCAGACTCATTAAAGGATTCAAATATAATCGTAAAATTTTGTACGACGCAGGGCAGGTTGATACTTTATTTCGGCTAGTGGTAGAAATTGTCCTAGACTTGGGAGAGTCACATTTCATTAGAGCACTCAGGCTACGTGCCCCATTGCAGTTACAACTCAACTTACATGTCCAGCTATGGGAAAGGGGTCGGAATGTCGAAGGTGGAGGTCAGACTCCTAGAGTTGGAGACCTAGCCTGTTGATATACTTTCTATGATATGGTTGCGGTTGGTATATCAGATAGTGTCATTACAATTACAATTTCTAGTTATTATAAAGTTGCAATTTCCTTAACTTGATTTGGTTATGAGTATCTAAGAAAGTTCTCCTAATATGCTCCACTCATGGGTCAGCTTCGTAAACCTGAAATCTACTTATGTAAATACTTGTATTGGGAGATCCTATGGATATAGCTATGTCTATCATTACGTGTTTTAATTTTGTCTAACGGAAAATATTTAAAAGAAGAAAAGGGAATGTTTTCATTGGCACGATGTGCATATTACTTGTGATTCAAAACCGAGGGCGAGACCCTCGCATTTTAATATGATTTGGTATGTATAAATCGGGCTACGAGCCGTGGTGGAAGTTATAAAAGGACGAGGTCCTTGTGATGAAAATTCCTGTGCTTAAATTCTCTCTTGTGAAATTAAAACTTTGTACTATAGTACTAATAGGAGTCATGCCTGTTAGGTTTATTTGAAAATTTTTGTATAAAATTTATATGTGCATAATTATCCAAATTCGTGTTATAATTATTGAGATTTAACCCACAAGGTAGGTGTCCTCCCATGTGGCGTTAAATGAAACACGTTAATTCAGGTAGACAATTATGAGTTCTTCATGCGTCGCATCTCGTTGTCAGTATTGTGAAGGTTTGAAAGGAGATTATTGTTAACGTGAAGTTATTTGATGGTTCTGCAATTGATTATGAGTAACTATTAAGATCATATTGAACCAAAAGGGTGTTCCATTTAAATGGTCGGTCGAGTGTGGGTTGAACTTTCAGAAGCTCAAGATTACTTTATGGCGTCAGTGTTGGTGTTGCCCACAGGTTCAGGATCGTACCCGGTGTATTGTGATGCATCTCGAATTGGACTTGGTGTAGTATAAATGAAATATGGCAAGGTGATTGCATATGCGTCTCGGCAATTGAAATTCCATAAGAAGAATTATCGTGTTAATGACTTAGAGTTGGCATCCATTGTTCTCGCGTTGAATATTTGGAGGCACTATCTTTATGGCGTGCCGTGTGAGATTTTCACGGATCATCGCAGCCTTCAGTACTTTTTCAAGCAAAATGATCTTAATTTGAGGCAGAGGAGATGGTTAGAGTTATTGAAAGATTATAACGTTACTATATTGTACCATCCGGGGAAGGCCAAAGTGGTGGATGATGCATTTAGTGGGAAGGCAGTGAGTATAAGCATCAGAGACCCGGTGGTTACCTCAGCAGATAGAGATTCCTAAGTGGAAGTGGGAGCGTATCACTATGGACTTCGTTGGTAGACTTCCACGGACTCAGAGAAAGTCTGACGCAATTTGGGTTATTGTGGATAGGTTGACTAAATCAGCACATTTCATTCCAGTGGCAAGTACTTATACTTCGGAATGGTTGGTAGAGATATATGTTCAAGAGATTGTTCGCCTTCACGGTGTGCCCGTGTCTATTATTTCTGATCGAGGTATGCAGTTTACCTCGCACTTTTGGAGGGCAGTTCAGTGAGAGTTGGGTACACGAGTTGAATTGAGCAAAGTATTTCATTCTAAGACAGACGGATTGTCCGAGCGTACTATTCAGATCTTGGAGGATATGCTCCGCTCTTGTGCCTACAATAATATTTATCATTCGAGCATTTAGATGGCTCCCTATGAGGTATTATATGGTAGACGTTGTAGATCGCCAGTTGGGTGGTTTGAGCCGGGAGAGTGTAATGACCCGGTCGGTCGTTTTAAGAATTTGCGCCCCGATCCCCTATTATCCACTTCTCCCATGTCTATTTATGTTATTGGAACTTGTCATATAATTGAGTGATGAAATCCGGGGTGATTTTGGACACATAGTCCATAAATGTGGAATTTAGCTTTAGAAATTTGGCCATAGCTAGCTCTGTGTGAAAACGGATCCGGAATGGAATTATGTCGACTCTGTTAGCTTCGTTGGGTGACTTCAGGGTTAGGAGCGTGTTCGGAATGTGTTTTCGAGGTCGGTTGTGGATTTAGGCTTGAATTGGCGAAAGTTAGAATTTCGGCAATTTCGGCCGGTAGGTGAAATTTTGATATCGGACTCGGATTGGAATTCCGAAAGCGACAACAGGTCCGTAATGTCATTTATGACCTGTGTGCAAAATTTGAGGTCATTCAAATGAGTTTAGATGTGTTTCGGCATCGTATGTGAATTCTAGAAATTTCCTAAGTTCCTAGGCTTGAATCTATGCATAATTGATGATTTTGATGTTATGAGATGTGTTTTTAAGTTCAACAAAGTTTGAACAAGGTATTAGGATTAGTTGGTAGGTTTGGTTGAGGTCCCGGGGGCCTCGGGGTTGTTTCGGATGCCCAACGGGGGAGTTTGTGAATTTGAGAACAGCTGAACCATTCTGGTTCTGGTGTCTCGCACCTGCGATGGTATTTCCGCAGGTGCGGACACACAGGTGCGAAGGGGGTGCCGCAGGTGTGACCCCAGGCCATTAAATGAATGTCCGCACCTACGATGGTATTTCCGCAGGTGCGGGCACGCAGGTCTGAAAAGGATGATGCAGGTGCGACCCAGGCCACTTAATGAATTTCTGAACCTGCGATTGGATTTCTGCAGTTGCGATCCCAGTGTCGCAAGTGCGAAATATCTGGGCAGTTTATACCAAAAATTCGAGGGTTTGAATTTCATAATTCCAAAATCGATTGTGAGCTCGGAACTTGGCGATTTTCAGTGGGATTTGAAGAGGAGAATCATAGGTAACGTTTTCTAACCTTAATCCCTTTGTATATCGATAATCTCTATCATTTTCCTCAATCTAATCAATGAAATTGGATGAAAACCCATGAAAATGGGATGAAATTTTTCCAAGTAGAAATCTGAGGATTTAGGGAGATTTAGACGTCGGATTTTGTTGATTCTTGTTCGAGTGGGTTCATGAGCGAATGGGTGTTTAGGAAATATAAATTTTACCCAATTTCGAGACGTGGGCGCGGGAGGAGTTTTGGACGAATTTCCTAATTTTGCGTATTAGCTTATAAATAATTAGCTATTTTGTTCCCTTGAAGTGCTACTTACACCATGCAATCGATTTGAATAGATTTGGGCCGCCCGGAGTTAGATACTCGTGGCAAGAGCGTGGTATTGAGTTGATTAGCGCAGTCAAGGTAAATGGCTTGCCTAATTCTGTGTTGGGGACTTTCCCTTAGGCATTTTTATACTGATTTTGTTACGTGGACGCCGTGTACGTGAGGTGACGATTACGTACACGGGTCATTATTACTAAAATCCTATTTGTACTCCCACTAAATCTCTCATTTTCATTCATATATTATTGTTTCCTATCTTAAATGAGTAGATGGCTGAAGAGTAAGCATGCTTACCTGTTCTGACTTGATTTCCTCTTATTTTCTACTAGTCACATCATGCTTAGGTAGCTTTACTCTATTATTGCATGTTGTTTTCCTGGGCTATTTAATTAAACCATAATTGACATACTTCTGCTTTGCATATTTAAATTGGGACTACGGACCGAGATCCGGGAGTTTTCCCCCTATACTGCATTTCATATTTAAATTGGGACTACGGACCGAGACGGAGCTTTCCCCCTGTCCGGGAGCTTTCCCCCTGTACTGAAATGCATATTTAAATTGGGACTACGGACAGAGATCCGGGATCTTTTCCCCTATGCTGCATAGCATATTTAAATTGGGACTACGGACTGAGATCCGGGAGCTTTCCCCATGTATTGCATTGCACATTTACTATTGAGATATATATTGTGTTGAGCCGAGGGCTCTCTTTCTGTTATTAAATCTTTCCGTTTTTGTTAATCATTTTTATCATTGCTTATCTATATTTCACTGTTTTAAATTGTATATTGACTTGTTTTACAAACTTAGTTGGGCCTCCACCTGACCTCGTCACTATTTGACTGGGGTTAGGCTTGGCACTTACAGAGTACCGAATGTGGAGTACTCACGCCCTTTCCTGCGCATGTTTTCCCCATATGCAGATCCAGGTACCAGCACCCAGTATCGTGGCTAGAAGTCGTTCTAGAAACAGCCAGGAGACCGCGAGGTAATTCTGCCGCATCCGCAGAATCCCACGAGTACCCTTCTACTCTAGTATAGGCATAGAAGACTTGTTTATTTTTCCACTGTTTCATTGTATAGAGATACATTTAGTACAGAGCTTGTGACTATGGTGACATTCCGGGTTTTGGGAAGTGGAAGTGTATATGCTGAGCAGCTACGTTATATCTACTTGAGTTCTTTTCTGTCTTTGTTTTATTGATTCTGTCATTTTCCGTAAATTTTAGACTTACCTATTCATAGGGACTAGGTTCCGTCACGATACCTTTCTGAGGGTAAATTGGGTCGTGACAAGTTGGTATCAGAGCGTCTAGGTTCATAGGAATCACAAGTCACAAGCCGGTTTATTAGATTCTCGCGGATCGGTGAGGAGACATCTGTATCTATCTTCGAGAGGCTATGTAATTGTTAAGAACAATCAAATTCTTTTGAATTCCTTATCGTGCTAGTTGTTTTCATCAAATTCCTAAACTCTATTCTATTCTTGCTTGCAGATGGTTCGTACATGTACTGGACGTACTGATGACCAGGCACCCGAGCCCCCAGTCAGAGCCACCAGAGGCAGGGGTCGGGGCAGGGGATGAGAACGTGGTGCAGCCCAAGCACCGGCTAGAGCAGAGGCAGATGAGCCCCCAGCAGCTACAGTTGGAGGGGCACAGGAGGTCCCTACTGTTACTCCAGACCTCCAGGAGACATTGGCTCAGTTCTTGAGTGCCTTCAGTACTCTGTCTCAAGCGGGTCTACTCCCGATAGCTCCAGCTACATCCTAGGCCGGAGGAGGGACACAGACTCCCGCAGCATGTACATCTGAGCAGAGGATTCATATTGGGCAGGTTCCAGAGTATATTCCTATGCCCTCAGCAGCTCCAGCTCAGCATGAGACTAGGATAGTTGTTCCTGAGGCAGAGCAGCTTCGACTTGAGAGGTACAAGAAGTACCACCCGCCTGAGTTCAGCGGACTAGCTTCGGATGACGCCCTGGGTTTTCTTGAGGGGTGTCATCGCATTCTCCGCACTATGGGTATTGTGGAGACGAGTGGGGTTTCTTTCACTGCTTTCCAGCTGAGGGGAGCAGCTTATCAGTGGTGGCATGCTTTTGAGCTTAGTAGCCCGACTAGGCAGCTTCACTTACTTGGGCTCAATTTTCCGAGATGTTCTTACTTGAGTTTGTCCCTCAGAGCTTTAGGGATGCTTGGCGTGCGGAGTTTGAGCAGCTACGCCAGGGTGCCATGAGTTTGTCAAAGTATGCAGTCCGTTTCAGAGATTTAGCTCGCCATGCACCAGCTTTGGTTGTCACTGTCAGAGAGGGTTCGATGCTTTATTGAGGGACTCCACCCGAGTATTCGGACCAGCATGGTTAGAGATCTGGAGAGCAATATTACTTACTAGTAGGCCGTGAGTATTTCCCGGAGGATTGAGACTATGTTAGCCCGGGACAGGGAGGAGAGAGAGGCCAAGAGGTCTCGAGAGACTGGTCATTTTTCAGGATACCGTGCACCAGCAACACACTATGGTAGGGGTTTTGTGAGTCGCCCTGTTCATTCAGTTCTCCCAGCAGCCAGCGGTATTCCAGCTCCTCCTAGACCTCAGGAGCCTTATTATGCACCACCAGTATCTCAGTTGCCTCCTGCTCGAGGTGATATCACTGGCCAGTCCAGTAGGCCAGTTTAGAGTAAGCAGTGGCCGCCACGTCCTCCCAGAGGTTGCTTTGAGTGTGGTGACCCTCATCATATGATCAGAGATTTCCCTAGAGCGAGGAGGGGCACACCACCTCAGACTTATCAGGGTGCACCAACTCAGACTTATCAGGGTGCACCTCCTCAGGCTTATCAGGCCCCACGCCATCCACCAGGTCCTCAAGCTATTCTTCCAGCCCCAGCTACTACCCCACCACCTCAGGCAGCTCGAGGTGGAGGTCAGGGAGGTCAAGGTCTCCCTAGAGGGGGAGGCCAGGCTAGGTACTATGCTCTTCCAGCCCGGTCCGAGGCCATTGCTTCAGATTCATTCATTACAGGTATTGTTCCCATTTGTCATAGGGATGCATCGGTATTGTTTGACCCAGGCTCTACATATTCATATGTGCCTTCCTATTTTGCTTCACATCTGGGGATAGCCCGGGATTCTTTGAGTTCCCCTGTTTATATTTCTACTCTGGTGGGAGATTCTCTTATTGTGGACCGCGTATATCAGTCATGTTTTATTGCTATCAGTGGTTTTGAGACCAACACTGATTTACCACTACTCAGTATGGTAGATTTCGATGTTATATTGGGTATGGACTGGTTGTCTCCCTATTATACTATCCTTGATTGTCACGCCAAGACCGTGACGCTGGCTATGCCAGGATTTTCGAGGTTAGAGTGGAGAGGTTCCTTGGAGTATACTCCCCGCCGAGTCATTTCTTTTCTTAAGGCTCAGCGGATAGTTGAAAATGGGTGTGATGCATATTTGGCTTATGTGAGAGATGTTAGTTCTATGACCCCTACAGTTGAGTCAATTCCAGTTGTCAGGGACTATTCTGATGTATTTCCAGCTGATCTTCCGGGTATGCCACCCGATAGAGACATTGATTTTGGCATTGACTTGTTGCCGGGCACTCAGCCCATTTCCATTCCTCCTTATCGCATGGCTCCTCCTGAGTTGAAGGAGTTGAAGGAGAAGTTAAAGGAGTTGCTCTAGAAGGGATTCATCAGCCCTAGTGTATCACCTTGGGGCGCTCCGGCATTATTTGTGAAGAAAAAGGATGGCTCGATGCGTATGTGTATTGACTACCGGTAGCTGAATAAGGTGACAGTGAAGAACAGGTACGCATTGCTTCGCATTGATGATCTATTTTACCAGTTACAAGGTGCTAGGGTGCTCTCCAAAATTGGTATACGTTCTGGTTATCATCAGTTGAAGATTCGGGAACCGGATATTCCAAAGACTACCTTCAGGACCAGATATGGCCACTATGAGTTCCTTGTTATGTCATTTGGGATGACCATTGCCCCAGCAGCCTTCATGCACCTGATGCACATCATATTTCGACCTTATCTTGATACTTTCGTCATTGTGTTCATTGATGACATTATGGTATATTCTAGCTCCTAGAAGGACCATGAGCAGCACTTGAGGACCGTGCTACAGACATTGAGGGAGAAGAAGTTGTATGCCAAGTTTTCTAAGTGTGAATTTTGGCTTGATTCTGTGGCATTCCTAGGCCACGTGGTGTCATCAGATGGGATCAAGGTAGATCCGAAGAAGGTGGAGGCAGTACAGAGTTGGCCCTGACCGTCCACAACTACTGAGATCCGCAGTGTCCTCGGTTTTGCTGGGTATTATCGCCATTTTATGGAGGGATTTTCATCCATTTCAGCACCTATGACCAGACTGACCCAGAAGGGTGCATCTTTTATATGGACTGAGGAGTGTGAGGAGAGCTTTCAGAAGCTCAAGACAGCCCTGACTACAGCTCCTGTGTTGGTTTTTCCTACCGGTTCTAGATCCTATACAGTTTATTATGATTCTTCGAGGATTGGCTTGGGAGCGGTGTTGATGCAGAACGGTAGGGTGATTGCCTACGCATCCAAACATCTGAAGGTCCATGAGAAAAACTACCCCGTTCATGATCTCGAGTTGGCAGCGATTGTTCACGCCCTGAAGATATGGCGTCATTATTTATATGGTGTCCCTTGTGAGATATTCACGGATCACCGGACTTTGCAGCACATATTCAGGCAGAAGGATCTAAATTTGCGCCAGCATAGGTGGTTGGAGTTTCTAAAGGACTATGACATCACTATATTATACCACCCGGGAAAGGCCAATGTGGTGGCCGACACCTTGAGTCGCCGGGCGGAGAGTTTGGGGAGTTTGGCATACCTTCATGCAGATGAGAGGCCTCTAGCCTTAGATGTTCAGTCCTTAGTCAGTCAGTTCGTGAGATTGGATCTTTCTGAGCCTTGCCGGGTATTATCTTGTGTGGTTGCTCGATCTTCCCTTCATGACCGTATCAGAGAGCACCAGTATGATGATCCCCACCTTTTGGTTCTTCAGGATAGAGTCTATCTGGGTGATGATAGAGATGTGACTATAGGAGATAACGGGGTGATGAGGATGTAGGGCCGTATCTGTTTGCCCAACGTGGATGGGCTTCGGGAGTTAATTCTTGAGGAGGCCAATAGTTCGCGGTATTCCATCCATCTGGGTACCGCGAAGATGTACCAGGATATGAGACAGCACTATTGGTGGCGAAGAATGAAGAAGGATATAGTGGAGTTTGTAGCTAAGTGTCTTAAATGTCAGCAAGTCAAATGTGAGCATTAGAGACCGGGAGGGTTACTTCAGCATATTGAGCTTCAAGAGTGGAAGTGGGAGAGGATCACCATGGACTTTGTGGTTGGACTTCCTCGGACTTTGAGGAAGCATGATGCTATTTGGGTGATTGTGGATTGGCTGACCAAATAAGACCATTTCATTCCAGTACTGACTACATATTCATCGGAGAGGTTGGCTGAGATTTATATCAGAGAGATTGTTCGCCTCCACGATATTCCAGTATCTATCATTTCAGACAGAGGTACACAGTTCACTTCACGGTTCTGGAGAGTCGTTCAGCAGCAGTTAGGCACCAGGGTAGAGTTGAGCACAGCTTTTCACCCTCATACGGATGGGCAGTCCGAGCGCACGATTCAGATTCTCGAGGATATGCTCTGTGCCTGTGTGATGGATTTTGGAGGGTCATGGGATCGATACTTGCCTCTTGCAGAGTTTTCTTATAACAACAGCTACCAGTCCAGCATTCAGATGGCGCCGTATGAGGCTTTGTATGGTAGGAGGTACAGGTCTCCCGTGGGATGGTTTCAGCCGGGCGAGACCCGATTGTTGGGTACAGACTTGGTTCAGGATGACCTAGACAAGGTGAAGGTAATTCAGGAGAGACTTCGCACATCTCAGTCCAGGCAGAAGAGCTATGCGGACCGGAAGGTTCGTGACTTGACATTTATGGCTGGTGATCGGGTTTTGCTTCGGGTATCGCCTATGAAGGGCGTCATGAGGTTCGGGAAGAAAGGCAAGCTGAGTTTGACATTTATTGGCCCTTTTGAGATGTTGCGACGTATTGGGGATGTTGCTTATGAGCTAGCCTTGCCCCACCAGCCTAGCAGGGTTTCATCCGTTGTTCCACGTCTCCATGCTCCGGAAGTATCACGGTGACCCGACTCATGTCTTGGATTTCAGCTCAGTTATTGGACAAGGATCTATCATATGTTGAGGAGCATGTGGCTATATTGGACAGGTAGTCCAGAAAGCTTAGGTCAAAGGATATTGCATCAGTAAAGGTTCAGTGGAGGGGTCAGCCAGTCGAGGAGGCGGCTTGGGAGACCGAGCAGGATATGCGAGGTCAGTACCCTCATATTTTCCCAGCTTCAGGTATGTTTATATCCTTGTTCGAGGACGAAAGATTTTCTTAAGAGGGGGAAGATATAATGACCCGGTCGGTCGTTTTAAGAATTTGCACCCCAATCCCCTATTAACCACTTCTCCCATGTCTATTTATGTTATTGGAACTTCTCGGAGCATTGAGTGATGAAATCCGGGGTGATTTTGGACACATAGTCCATAAATGTGAAATTTAGCTTTAGAAATCTGGCCGTAGCTAGAGCTGTGTGAAGACGGATCCAGAATGGAATTCCGTCAACTCCTTTATCTCCGTTGGGTGATTTCGGGGTTAGGAGCGTGTTCGGAATGTGTTTCCGAGGTCAGTTGTGGATTTAGGCTTGAATTGGCGAAAGTTAGAATTTCGGCGATTTCGAATGATAGGTGAAATTTTGATATCATACTCGGAATGGAATTCCGAAAGCGACAGCAGGTCCTTAATGTCATTTATGAACTGTGTGCAAAATTTGAGGTCATTCATATGAGTTTAGACGTGTTTCGACATCAGATGTGAATTCTAGAAATTTCCTAAGTTCTTAGGCTTGAATCTATGCATAATTGATGATTTTGATGTTATGAGAAGTGTTTTTAAGGCTCGGCCAAGTTTGAACAAGGTATTAGGGTCATTTGGTAGGTTTGGTTGAGGTCCCGGGGGCCTCGGGGTAGTTTCAGATGCCCAACGGGGGGTTTGTGAATTTGAGAACAGCTGAACCATTCTGGTTCTGGTGTCTCGCACTTGCGATGGTATTTCCGCACGTGCGGACACGCAGGTGCGAAGGGGGTGCCACAGGTGCGACCCCAGGCCATTAAATGATTTTTCGCACATGCAATGGTATTTCCGCAGGTGCGGGCACGCAGGTGCGAAAGGGGTGCCGCAGGTGCGACCCCAAGCCACTTAATGAATTTCCGCACCTGCAATTGGATTTCCGCAGGTGCGGCACCGCAGGTGCGATCCTAGTGTCGCAGGTGCGAAATATCTGGGCAGTTTATACCAAAAATCCGAGGGTTTGAGTTTCATAATTCCAATATCGATTGTGAGCTCGGAACTTGGATATTTTCAGTGGGATTTGAAGAGGAGAATCATAGATAACGTTTCTACCCTTAATCTCTTTGTATATCGATAATCTCTATCATTTTCCTCAATCTAATCAATGAAATTGGATGAAAACCCATGAAAATGGGATGAAATTTTCCCAAGTAGAAATCTGAGGATTTAGGGAGATTTAGACGTCGGATTTTGTTGATTCTTGTTCGAGTTGGTTTATGAGCGAATGGGTGTTCGGGAAATATAAATTTTACCCGATTCCGAGACGTGGGCCCGGGGGAATTTTCGGACGAATTTCCTAATTTTGCGTAAGCTTATAAATAATTAGCTGTTTTGTTCCCATGAAGTGATATTTACACCATGCAATCGATTTGAATTGATTTGGGCCGCCCGGAGTCAGATACTCATGGCAAGAGCATGGTATTGAGTTGATTAGCGCAGTCAAGGTAAGTGGCTTGCCTAATTTCGTGTTGGGGACTTTCCCTTAGGCATTTTTATACTAATTTTGTTACGTGGACGCCGTGTACGTGAGGTGACGAGTGCATACACGGGTCATTGTTGCTGAAATCCTATTTTTACTCCCACTAAATCGCTCATTTTAATTCATATATTACTGCTTCCTATCTTAAATGAGTAGATAGCTGAATGGTAAGCACGCCTACCTGTTCTGACTTGATTTCCTCTTATTTGCTACTAGTCACATCATGCTTAGGTAGCTTTACTCTATTCTTGGCACTACGGACCGAGATACAGGAGCTTTTCCCCTGTAGTGCATTTCATACTTAAATTGGGACTACGGACTGAGATCCGGGAGCTTTCCCCATGTACTGAAATACATATTTAAATTGGGACTACGGACAGAGATTCGGGAGCTTTCCCCCTGTACTGCATAGCATATTTAAATTGGGACTACGGGCTGAGATCCGGAAGCTTTCCCCGTGTACTGCATTGCACATTTACTGTTGAGATATATGTTGTGCTGAGCCGAGGGATCTCTTTCTGTTAAGAGAAACCACACGATCTCGGCAAGGGAAACAGCTATAACCAATCTCATCTAAACAGTTAACTTCACGGAATAAAGTCAACTTAAACAAAGGTGCAGTGATAGGCAACATCAAGGAAATACCAATAACATAAATGTCTAACAATTAGACCTAAGTGGCACTTAAGGGAATAGTCATATAAATCACAACGTAAGACTCACGGTCATTCTTGACTCCAACGAATAGAAGTTCCAACTACGATTAGTCAACTATAAGGCTAGATGACACTAATTATAGTCAATTAGGCAAGCTAGGAAGAAAATATAGCATGATGATAAGAGAAGTAGAATATTCAGTTAAGTCAAGTAAGGTCAAATAGACAACGAAGGAAATCCAAAAACAAGTAATTCTAATTTAAACAGGAAGGGATAAAATTAACAACCAAGGATTCAAATGTAACAATTACAAATCATACACATGTAATATAAGAACCTACAAATCCTAAAAGGCCATTTTAATTGCAAATAAGTTCGAGTACACACTCGTCACCTCGCATACTCGGACTACAATCAACAAGGAAGACTCAATCCTAAGGGGTAGTTCCCCGACACAAGGTTAGGCAAGATACTTACCTCAAAGATGAGAACTCGGTACACAAAAAAAGACTTCTCGGACGAAAATACCTCCGGACGGCTCAAAATCAACTAAAAAAACTTCAAAATACACATAAAACGTATAAGGGGTTTAACAGAAAATGTTATTCGAAACCTAAATAGAATTAGTCAATATAATTAGCTAACAGAAATAAACACATAATCGGAAAAAATTGAGAAAATCAGTGTCACAAACAGAAACATCTAGGGTTTAAGCATATGCACGAAGATTAATCAAACCGGTAAAGAAATAATTAGATTCAACACTTGCAAGTTAGAAAACCCTTTTTGAAGAAACTTAGGACGGAACCCTAATTTCCGAAAAGTAATGGAAAATCGGAATAACATTTACAAAACAGAAGATTTTTTGGAAAAAAATACCAAATAGAACTCAGAACATCTCAGTTTTACGAGGATCTGAACAGACCCAAGTAGTGAAACCCCGATTTTTGGTAACTTATATTCTGCCCAGCTGCTTTGTTAATCGTGATCGCAGAAAATGAGACGCGATCGCATAGAAGGAAATGGTTACTGGCTTAAAATGCTCTACGCGATCACAGAATAACTTATGCGATCTCGTATAAGGAATAGGTTATCTTCTGCGATCGCGAATGCAGTCATGCGAACGCGAAAAGGAAAAAGGAAGGCTGAATGGATTGTACTACGCAATCGCGAAGATGCTCACGCGAACGCGGAAGGGAAAAAGGTGGAGCTACGCGATCGCGAAGGCCTTTACACGATTGCGAAGAGGAAGTTTTGGGCGACCAGCAAAGACACATCGCGATCACGAAGGAAGCACTGCGATCGCGATGAAGGACTTCAGACACCAGAAGACAACAGTTCAAAGTTGGAAAGAAATGACCCGTAGCCCATCCGAAACACACCCGAGGCCCCCGGGACCCCGTCTAATCACACAAACAAGTCATATAACATCACACGGACTCGCTCGAGGTTTCAAGCCACATAAAACAACACTAAAACGATGAATTAAACCAAAAATCAATGAAATTCCTCAAAACATCTTTAAACATAAAATTTTGCATTTAAGGTCCGAACCACATCTAATGAAGTCCGTTTCTTGCCAAACTTTACAGATATGACACAAATATTATATCGAACCTGTACCGGGCTCCAGAAACAAGATACGGGCCCGATACCACAGGTTTCACATAGAATTTCATTTTCAAAATCTCTTATATTTTTCAGAAAACAATTTCTTTTAAAAATTCATTTCTCGGACTTGGGACCTCGGAATTCGATACGCCCAAGTCCCATATTTTTCTACGGACCCTCCGGAACCGTCAAATCATGGTCCGGGTCCGTTTACCAAAAATGTTGACCGAAGTCAACTTTATTCAAATTTCTAATACAAAATTATCATTTTTATCAATTTTCACATAAAGGCTTCCCGGCTACACGCCCGGGCTACGCACGTAAATCGACATGAGATAGAAGGAGGTTTTCACGACCTCAGAACACAGAATTAGCTAGAAATATACGGGATGACCTTTTGGGTCATCACACATGGACTCCTAGGCAGTGCTTACACCGGAGGGGAAGGACCCTAGATATTCTAAGAGTAGGAGTAAAAAAGTAGTGTTTGGAGAGTAGAAATAGTTTGAAGAAAACAGTTTAGAAGTGAAAATATTTTAGAAGCATTCTGAACACAAAGGCTTCAGCAAACAAACAACAGACATAGTCACAAAGGTTGAAAGCAAAGATCCATATTGCCCAGATTTAGCTTAGTTCATTAGTTAACACTAGGTGGGCACATAGCATGTTGAAATCAAACAACTACACAAATAAGGGGTAGCAGGGGTTAGGAACATAGAACTCCTTAACCAAGAACAAATGAAACCAATCAGAAACAAAATCATGCTAATCAACACCAATAAAATTGACATATTATGACAGCCAAATTCCATAGCACTCAATAGGATCTAGTGATGCTAATTAGAAGCAATAGACAGTAAGCACATAAGTTTAAAGAGCCAGAGCACATAGCAGAAGTAATCATACTAACTTAAAGCAGTAGACAGGAAGAACATAGAACTTAAATGGAGGAGTGGTCATGCTAACAGTTCATAGAGAGGACAGGGATTTAATTGCACAGAAGTGTTCATACCAGTTGAGGTGAATGGACAGGAAGGATAAGAGCCTAAATGCCTAAGTAAGCATGCTGGTTTAAGGTAATAAACAGGAAAGGATCGAAGCTTAAACACAGAAATAGACATGCTGATTAAAGAAATAAACAAAAAAGATACAGAGTTAAACACAGAAGTAGACATGTTAATCGAAATATAGAAGAGACATGGATTCAACAGAAGTAAAGCAACAGATAAGAGAGCACATAGGTTCAAGCTTCATAGTATAATAAACGACATTAGGAATAGGAACATACCAGTTAAAGGAAGCAAAAATATAAGGTGAAAGTATGTAGGATTCAGTGGTCTAGCCTTGGCTTTCAGCTGGCTAGACAGTGCAATGAACACATGTAGCAGAGAGATGATAGCAAAGTGTGTGAGTGTGTTTTTGAACTATTGTTCGTGTTTGAAGAATCAGAATGAGAGTGTATATATAGCACTTAGTGAGGTAAAACAAATAAGGTAAAGAGGAAATCACAGTTCGTAAAACAAGGGTAATCAAATAAAATCAATCAGCCAATTAGGTAATCAATTCCTATAGAGAAATCCGGAAGAGACCCCTTAAATTGGGGAGAGTCAATTTACAGTACAGAATTAGGGCTAAAATAAGGCAAGAAATCAATCTTATACCATATAGGACTCAATCAAATCCCCAAACAATACTGATAGTTTAATTAAGGCAAGTTTAACTAATCCATGTCACAAATAAGGAAATAGGTAAGAATCCCGGAAAATACTAATTTTAAGAGGAAAAAGTTATTCGAAACCTAAATAGAATCACTCAATATAATTGGTTAATAGAAAAAAACACATAACCGGAAAAAATTGAAAAAATCAGTGTCTCAAACAGAAACATCAGGGGTTTAAGCATATGCACGAAGATTAATCAAACCAGTAAAGAAATAATCAAATTCAACACTTGCAAGTTAGAAAAACCTTTTTGAAGAAACTTAGGACGGAACCCTAATTTCCGAAAAGTAATGGAAAATCAGAATAACATTTAAAAAATAGAAGATTTTTTGGAAAAAATACCAAATAGAACTCAGAACATCTCAGTTTTACGAGGATCTGAACAGACCCAAGTAGTGAAACCCCGGTTTTTGCTAAACTTATACTCTGCCCAGGTGCTTTATTAATCGCGATCGCAGAAAACGAGACGCGATCGTATAGAAGGAAATGGTTACTGGCTTAAAATGCTCTACACGATCACAGAATAACTTATGCGATCTCGTATAAGGAATAGTTTATCTTCTGCGATCGCGAATGCAGTCATGCGAACGCGAAGAGGAAAAAGGAAGGCTGAATGGATTGTACTACGCAATCGCGAAGATGCTCACGCGAACGCGGAAGGGAAAAAGGTGGAGCTACGCGATCGCGAAGGCCTTTACACGATTGCGAAGAGGAAGTTTTGGGCGACCAGCAAAGACACATCGCGATCACGAAGGAAGCACTGCGATTGCGATGAAGGACTTCAGACACCAGAAGGCAGCAGTTCAAAGTTGGAAGGAAATGACCTGTAGCCAATCCGAAACACACTTGAAGCCACCGGGACCCCGTCTAATAACACAAACAAGTCATATAACATAACAAGGACTCGCTCGAGGTTTCAAACCACATAAAACAACACTACAACGATAAATTAAACCAAAAATTACTGAAATTCCTCAAAACTTCTTTAAACATCAAATTTTGCAATTAAGGTCCGAATCACATCTAATGAATTCCGTTTCTTACCAAACTTTACAGATATGACACAAATATTATATCAAACCTGTACCAGGCTCCAGAACCAAGATACGGGCCCGATACCAAGGGTTTCACATAGAATTTCATTTTCAAAATCTCTTATATTTTTCAGAAAATAATTTCTTTTAAAAAATCATTTCTCGGACTTGCGACCTCGGAATTCAATTCCGGGCATACGCCCAAGTCCCATATTTTCCTACGGACCCTCCGGGATTGTCAAATCACGGGGCCGGGGCCGTTTACCAAAAACGTTGACCGAAGTCAACTTTATTAAAATTTCTAATACAAAATTATCATTTTTATCAGTTTTTCACATAAAGGCTTCCCGGCTACACGTCCGGGTTACGCACATATATCGAGGTGAGATAGAAGGAGGTTTTCACGAACTCGGGACACAGAATTAGCTAGAAATATACGGGATGACCTTTTGGGTCATCACACATGGACTCCTAGGCAGTGCTTACACTGGAGGGGCAGGACCCTAGATATTCTAAGAGTATGAGTGAAAAAGTAGTGTTTGGAGAGTAGAAATAGTTTGAAGAAATTAGTTCATAAGTGAAAACAGTTTAGAAGTGAAAATAGTTTAGAAGCATTCTGAAAACAAAGGCTTCAGCAAACAAACAGCAGACATAGTCACAAAGGTTCAAAGCAAAGATTCATATTGCCCAGATTTAGCTTAGTTCATTAGTTAACACTAGGTGAGCACATAGCATGCTGAGATCAAACAACTACACAAATAAGGGGTAGTAGGGGTTAGGAACATAGAAATCCTTAACCAAGAACACATGAAACCAATCAGAAACAAAATCATGCTGATCAACACCAAGCAATTGACATATTATGACAGTCAAATTCCATAGTACTCTATAGGATCTAGTGATGCTAATTAGAAGCAATAGACAGTAAGCACATAAGTTTAAAAAGCCAGAGCACATAGCAGAAGTAATCATACTGACTTAAAGCAGTAGTCAGGAAGAACATAGAACTTAAATGGAGGAGTGGTCATGCTAACAGTTCATAGAGAGGACAGGGATTTAATTGCACAGAAGTGTTCATACCAGTTAAAGTGAATGGACATGAAGGATAAGATCCTAAATGCCTAAGTAAGCATGTTGGTTTAAGGCAATAAACAGGAAAGGATTGAAGCTTAAACACCGAAATAGACATGCTGATTAAAGCAGTAAACAGGAAAGATACAGAGTTAAACACAGAAGTAGACATGCTAATCGAAATATAGAAGAGACATGGATTCAACAGAAGTAAAGCAATAGATAAGAGAGCACATAGGTTCAAGCTTCATAGTATAATAAACGACATTAGGAATAGGAGCATACAAGTTAAAGGAAGCAAAAATAGAAGGTAAAAGTATGCAGGATTCAGTGGTCTAGCCATGGCTTTCAGCCGGCTAGAACGTGCAATGAGCACAAGTAGCAAAGATATGAGAGCAAAGTGTGTGAGTGTGTTTTTTAAATATTGTTCGTGTTTGAAGAACCAGAATGAGAGTGTATATATAGCATTTAGTTAGGTAAAACAAATAAGGTAAATAGGAAATCACAGTTTGTAAAACAAGGGTAATCAAATAAAATCAATCATCCAATTAGGTAATCAATTCCTATAGAGAAATCCGGGAGAGAACCCTTAAATTGGGGAAAGTCAATTAACGGTACAGAACTAGGGCTAAAATAAGGCAAGAAATCAATCTTATACCATATAGGACTCAATCAAATCCCCAAACCATATTGATAGTTTAATTAAGGCAAGTTTAACTAATCCAGGTCACAAATAAGGAAATAGGTAAAAATCCCGAAAAATACTGATTTTAACAGGAAAAAGTTATCCGAACCCTAAATAGAATGAGTAAATATAATTGGTTAACATGAATAAACACATAACCGGAAAAATTTGAAAAAATCAGTGTCACAAACAGAAACATCTGGGGTTTAAGCATATGCACGAAGATTAATCAAACCAGTAAAGAAATAATCAGATTCAAAACTTGAAAGTTAGAAAAACCTTTTTGAAGGAACTTAGGACGGAACCCTAATTTCAGAAAAGTAATGGAATCAGCATAACATTAACAAAACAGAAGATTTTTTGGAAAAAATACCAAATAGAACTCAAAACATCTCAGATCTATGAGGATCTAAACAGACCCAAGTAGTGAAACCCCGATTTTTGGTAAACTTATATTCTGCCTAGGTTCTTTCTTCATCGCGATCGCAGAAAACGAGATGCGATCGCATAGAAGGAAATGGTTACTGGCTTAAAATGATCTACGTGATCGCAGAATAACTTATGCGATCTCGTATAAGGAGTAGGTTATCTTCTGCGTTCGCGAATGCAGTTATGCGAATGCGAAGAGGAAAAACGAAGGTTGTCTGGATTGTAGTACGCGATCGGGAAGATGCTCACGCGAACGCGGAAGGGAAAAAGGTGGAGTTACGCGATCGCGAAGGCCTTTACACGATCGCGAAGAGGAAGTTTTGGGCGACCAGCAAAGACACATCCCGATCACGAAGGAAACATTGCAATCGCGATGAAGGACTTCAGACACTAGAAGACAGCAGTTCAAAGTTGGAAGGCAATGACCCGTAGCCCATCCGAAACATGCCCGAGGCCCCCGAGACCCCGTCTAATCACACAAACAAGTCATATAACATAACACGGACTCGCTCGAGGTTTCAAACCACATAAAACAACACTAAAACAATGAATTAAATATAAAAACAATGAAATTCCTCAAAACTTCTTTAAACATCAAATTTTGCAATTAAGGTCCGAATCACATCTAATGAAGTCCGTTTCTTGCCAAACTTTATAGATATGACCCAAATATTATATTGAGCCTGTACTGGGCTCCAAAACCAAGATATTGACCGATACCAAGGGTTTCACATAGAATTTCATTTTCAAAATCTCTTATATTTTTCAAAAAATAACTTCTTTTAAAAAATCATTTCTCGGACTTGCGACCTCAGAATTCGATTCCGGGCATACGCTCAAGTCCCATATTTTCCTACGGTCCCTCCGGGACCGTCAAATCACGGTCTGGGTCCGTTTACCAAAAACGTTGACCGAAGTCAACTTTATTCAAATTTCTAATACAAAATTATCATTTTTTTTCAATTTTTGACATAAAGGCATCCCGACTACATGCCCGGGCTACACACGCATATTGAGATGAGATAGAAGGAGTTTTTCACAACTTCGGAACACCGAATTAGCTAGGAATATACGGGATGATCTTTTGGGTCATCACACATGGACTCCTATGCAGTGCTTACTGGAGGGGCAAGACCCTAGATATTCTAAGAGTAGGAGTGAAAAAGTAGTGTTTGAGAGTAGAAATAGTTTGAAGAAAACAGTTCAGAAGTGAAAGTAGTTTAGAAGTGAAAACAGTTTAGAAGCATTCTGAAAACAAAGGTTTTAGCAAACAAATAGCAGACATAGTCACAAAGGTTCAAAGCGATTCATATTGCCCAGATTTAGCTTAGTTCATTAGTTAGCACTAGGTGGGCACATAGCATGTTGAGATCAATCAACTACACAAAGAAGGGGTAGCAGGGGTTAGGAACATAGAAATCCTTAACCAAGAACACATGAAACCAATCAGAAACAAAATCATGCTGATCAACACCAAGCAGATTGACATATTATGACAGCCAAATTCCATAGCACTTAATAGGATCTAGTGATGTTAATTAGAAGTAATAGACAGTAAGCACATAAGTTTAAAGAGCCAGAGCCATAGCAGAAGTAATCATACTGACTTAAAACAGTAGACAGGAAGAACATAGAACTTAAATAGAGGAGTGGTCATGCTAACAGTTCATAGAGAGGACAGGGATTTAATTGCGCAGAAGTGTTCATACCCGTTGAGGTGAATGGACAGGAAGGATAAGAGCCTAAATGCCTAAGTAAGCATGCTGGTTTAAGGCAATAAACAGGAAAGGGTTGAAGCTTAAACACAAAAATAGACATGCTGATTAAAGCAATAAACAGGAAAGATACAGAGTTAAACACAGAAGTAGACATGCTAATCGAAATATAGAAGAGACATGGATTCAACAGAAGTAAAGCAACAGATAAGAGAGCACATAGGTTCAAGCTTCATATAATAATAAACGACATTAGGAATAGGAAGATACAAGTTAAAGGAAGAAAAAATAGAAGGTGAAAGTATGCAGGATTCAGTGGTCTAGCCTTGGCTTTCAGCCGGCTAGACAGTGCAGTGAACACAAGTAGCAGAGAGATGAGAGCAAAGTGTGTTAGTGTGTTTTTGAACTATTGTTCGTGTTTGAAGAATCAGAATGAGAGTGTATATATAGCACTTAGTGAGGTAAAACAAATAAGGTAAAGAGGAAATCACAGTTCGTAAAATAAGGGTATTCAAATAAAACCAATAAGCCACTTAGGTAATCAATTCCTATAGGGAAATCCGGAAGAGACCCCTTAAATTGGGGACAGTCAATTAATGGTACCGAACTAGGGCTAAAATAAGGCAAGAAATCGATCTTATACCATTGTAGGCATATAAATTTTATGAGAATAAAATCCGTAAAATCATTTGGACTATATTATAATTTCAGGATATATTCAAATAAATTTATTGGGCTAATATAATTGAATTAATTATATAAGTCCAAATATATGAATTAAATAAATAAGTCTTAATCCATTGGGCTAGCCCAAGCTACAAATGATGAGCCCATTTCATTAGGCCCAATATGCCATCTTCCTAGAGGCCTAGTTTGGTGCCATGTGTCATATGACGTGGCACACCAAGTCAAACAAAAGAGTCAATGGGATCGTGCCACGTGTCAAAATGACAAAGCATGCCAAGTCACATTAAAAGGCCAATGAAATCGCGCCACGCGTGCAAGTAACATGTTCTGGCCAATCAAATACGGCCATGTCACACTTTAATTTGATTGGTCGGAAAGAGGTTGTTCTTATCACAACTCCTCCCTTCCACAACTATAAATGGGGGTCTTCATAACCCAGAAAGGAGACTAGAAGTTATAACAAGAAGCAAGAGAGAGCTCGTAGATCAAACGCTGGGGATTTCTCTAAAAGCTACAAGCATTCAAGTGTTCTAAGGATTAAAAGATCAAGACGAAGATTCAAGAACAAGCTGCAAGCCCTTGGATTAAAAATACGTCAAGATCAGGCCTCGAGCACTTGGATTTAAAATTCAAGATTAAGCTCAAAAGCTCTTTTATTTACTGTTGAAAAGAAGAATCAGAGGATTCATAGAGATTGTAACACTCAAATATTTGAAATAAAATACTACGATTGTTGCGATATTTTTCGGTCTTGATTATATTTTCTCGACGCAATTTATGTCTACAAATTCTGGCACGCCCAGTGGGACAATCTCTACCTCTCATCTCAACTTTTCAAACACCAAAGTTCAAGAACAACGAAATGGCTTCCAAGAAAATCAACTCCAGTTCAACTTCCGCCAAGGCTGCTAATTACAGGTTCTATGCTGATGTGGAAAACATACTCGAATTTACCTTTGGAAGCTTTGGACCGGTTACGAGAAGCAAGAGAGAGCTCGTGGATCAAACGCTGCGGATTTCTCTAAAAGCTACAAGCATTCAAGTGTTCTAAGGATTAAAATATCAAGACGAAGATTCAAGAACAAGCTGCAAGCCCTTGGATTAAAAATACGTAAATATCAGGCCTCAAGCACTTGGATTAAAATAAAATAAAATTCAAGATTAAGCTCAAAAACTCTTTTATTTACTGTTGAAAAGAAGAATCAGAGGATTCATAGAGATTGTAACACTCAAATATTTGAAATAAAATACTACGATTGTTGCGATATTTTTTGGTCTTGATTATATTTTCTCGACGCAATTTATTGTCTACAAATATTTTGGTGAAGTCGCGCTAATTTGAAACTGTTGTCATATCAGGAACCAAAGTCAACTTCGAAATATTATCTCAAACTATCCTTACGGCATTAAGTTTTGCATTTTGGATATGTTATAGATTTGGAAGTTAGTTTCCAATGGATCAAACAGTTCATAATTTTGACATTCCTACATCAAGGTACAAATATTTTGGTGAAGCTGTGCAAATCTTAAATCGTCGAGGTGACAGAATTTGAAGTTAGCTAAAAAAATAATATCTGGGATGATTCTCAAAGTGTTTGATTCCAAATTTTAGATATGTCTTAGATCTTGAAGTCTAGCTTCCAAGAAATCAAACAGTTTGTGATTTCGACATTGCTACATCAAGATATGATAGTTTTGGTGAAGCTGCGCAAATCTGAAACTATCCACGTGTCGAAATTTAATGTTTGATTCAAAATAGTATCTGGGACGATTCTCAAATTATTTGATTCCAAATTTTGGATATATCCTAGATCTCGAAGTCTATTTTTCATAAATCAAGCGATTTATGATTTCGACGTTCATACACCAAGATATGAATTTTTTTTAGTGAGGCTATGCAAATATGAAATTTTCAACGTGGTGGAAACTAAAGTTGGTTTCAAAATATCACCTGCGGCGATTCTGAATGTTTTTGATTCCGAATTTTCGATATGTCTTGGATTTTAAAGTTTAGTTTCTAAAAGAAAATTAAATGGCTCATATTTTTAATGTTCTCACATTGGGATATATATCCCACCACAAAAGGTGCAAAGATGATGAACAATATTATCCTCAAATAAGGAGGATGTATTTCCAAATATAGAGAACTTCGAGACATGAACGCCAACGACATTGAAAAAAAAAGTCAAGTTCCATCATGGGGACATCAATACATCACAATAAGCAGAGAACTATTAATATTGAACCGCAAAGGAAGAAGGGGCATTAATAAAAATATGTAATATAAAATAAAATAGATAGAGTTTTCATTCCTAAGAATAGCCGTTAGTTAATCGAATGCAAAAAAAAAAGGGAGGCGAATGAAATACTCTATATTGACTAATCTAAACACAAGTTGTAATTGACCGAGTCTTTAAGAGTTGCCTCTAGGTGTTGTTTCCTCATCTCCACGTCGGCCAAATCATCAGCAGTTGCCAAAGAAACATCAGAACATCTACGGTACTCCTCTTCAGCAGATAAGTCGCTAGATTCAATCTCTTCAACCTCTTTCTTGGCAACACCTCGAAGAGCTCTTAACTGTTTCACTTTCTCCTTGGCCCCTTTGAGAGATCGACTGGCAGCAGATAATTTCTTGGCCTTCTCTCCTTTCTCAATCAAGACAAGATCAAGTTGTTCTTTGGCGTTTAAAAAGGACTCTGATTTTTCAACATCCACAACCTTGTCAGAAATAGTTGATCGTACCTGGTCATATGATGTGGCAAGCTCAAAGAAAGACGTCAATAGTCCTTTTAGAGGGGAAATATCCACACCCTTTCTGTCCATATCCTCGAGACTTACTTCGATCTCGAATTGAAGAGAAGAAGCATTATCTGCGGTAAGGTCCTTGAGTTTGGCATGAATTTTAGCCCAGGCATTTAGAATGAAATCTTTGCGAAGATTCAAGACGACCTTTCTTCCATCAAAGATAGACATGGTTGGTGCCGGTCGTCGGTGAAAATTAGGCCCCGATTTCGCTCCAAGACTAGGAATGGAAATTGCCTCTAGGTCTGACTTAGCTATTGGAAGTGATTTCCTCGAGTCTGGCTCCGCGACAGATTCACTACTACCTTGGGGCTTGTTTTGGTGGGACGCCATTGATATATGAACACCATTTGCCTACAACCATATAGGAGTTAATCAAATCCCCAAACCATATTGATAGTTTAATTAAGGCAAGTTTAACTAATCCAGGTCACAAATAAGGAAATAGGTAAAAATCCCGGAAAATACTAATTTTAACAGGAAAAAGTTATTCGAAACCTAAATAGAATCAGTCAATATAATTGGTTAACAGAAATAAACACAATAATGGGAAAATTTTGAAAAAATCAGTGTCACAAACAGAAACATCTGGGGTTTAAGCATATGCACGAAGATTAATCAAACCAGTAAAGAACTAATCAGATTCAACACTTGCAAGTTATAAAACCTTTATGAAGAAACTTAGGACGGACCCCTAATTTCAAAAAAGTAATGGAATCGGAATAACATTAACAAAACAGAAGATTTTTTGGAAAAGATACCAAATAGAACTCAGAACATCTCAGATCTACGAGGATTTGAACAGACCCAAGTTGTGAAACCCCGATTTTTGGTAAACTTATATTCTGCACAGGTGCTTTGTTCATCGCGATAGAGGAAAACGTGACGCGATCGCATAGAAGGAAATGGCTACTGGCTTAAAATGCTCTACGCGATCGCAGAATAACTTATGCGATCTCGTATAAGAAGTTGGTTATCTTCTGCGATCGTGAATGCAGTCATGCGAACGCAAAGAGGAAAAGGAAGGCTGCCTGGATTGTACTACGCGATCGTGAAGATGCTCACGCGAATGCGGAAGGGAAAAAGGTGGAGCTACGCGATCGCGAAGGCCTTTACACGATCGCGAAGAGGAAGTTTTGGGCGACCAGCAAAGACACATCGCGATCACGAAGGAAGCACAGTGATCGCGATGAAGGACTTCAGACACCAGAAGACAGCAGTTCAAAGTTGAAAGGAAATGACCTGTAGCCCATCCGAAACACACCCGAGGCCCCAGGACCGCGTATAATCAAGCAAACAAGTCAAATAACCTAACACGGACTCGCTCGAGGTTTCAAACCACATAAAACAACACTAAAACGATGAATTAAACCAAAAATCAATGAAATTCCTCAAAACTTCTTTAAACATCAAATTTTGCAATTAAGGTCTGAATCACATCTAATGAAGTCCGTTTCTAGCCAAACTTTACAGATATGACACAAATATTATATCGAACCTGTACCGGGCTTCAGAACCAAGATACGGGCCCGATACCATAGGTTTCACATAGAATTTCATTTTCAAAATCAATTATATTTTTCAGAAAATAATTTCTTTTAAAAATTTATTTCTCGAACTTGGGACCTCGGAATTCGATTCCGGGCATACGCCCAAGTCCCATATTTTCCTACGGACCCTCCGGGACCGTCAAATCACGGGTCCGGGTCCGTTTACCAAAAATATTGACCGAAGTCAACTTTATTCAAATTTCTAATAGAAAATTATCATTTTTCTCAGTTTTCACATAAAGGCTTCCCGGCTACATATCCGGCTATGCACGCAAATCGAAGTGAGATAGAAGGAGGTTTACACGACCTCGGAACACAAAATTAGTTTGAAATATACGGGATGACCTTTTGGGTCATCACACATGGACTCCTAGGCAGTGCTTACACTGGAAGGGCAAGACCCTAGATATTCTAAGAGTAGGAGTGAAAAAGTAGTGTTTGGAGAGTAGAAATAATTTGAACAAAACAGTTCAGAAGTGAAAATATTTAGAAGTGAAAACAATTTAGAAGCATTCTGAACACAAAGGCTTCAGCAAACAAACAGCAAACATAGTCACAAAGGTTCAAAGCAAAGATTCATTTTGCCCAGATTTAGCTTAGTTCATTAGTTAACACTAGGTGGGCACATAGCATGCTGAGATCAAACAACTACACAAATAAGGGGTATCATGGGTTAGGAACATAGAAATCCTTAACCAAGAATACATGAAACCAATCAGAAACAAAATCATGCTGATCAACACCAAGCAAATTGACATATTATGACAGCCAAATTCCATAACACTCAATAGGATCTAGTGAAGCTAATTAGAAGCAATAGACAGTAAGCACATAAGTTTAAAGAGCCAGAGCCATAGCAGAAGTAATCATACTGACTTAAAACAGTAGACAGGAAGAACATAGAACTTAAATAGAGGAGTGGTCATGCTAACAATTCATAGAGAGGACAGGGATTTAATTGCACAGAAGTGTTCATACCCGTTGAGGTGAATGGACAGGAAGGATAAGAGCCTAAATGCCTAAGTAAGCATGCTGGTTTAAGGCAATAAATAGGAAAGGATTGAAGCTTAAACACAAAAATAGACATGCTGATTAAAGCAATAAACAGGAAAGATACAGAGTTAAACACAAAAGTAGACATGCTAATCGAAATATAGAAGAGACATGGATTCAACAGAAGTAAAGCAACAGATAAGAGAGCAGATAGGTTCAAGCTTCATAGTATAATAAACGACATTAGGAATAGGAACATACCGGTTAAAGGAAGCAAAAATAGAAGGTAAAAGTATGCAGGATTCAGTGGTCTAGCCTTGGCTTTCAGCTGGCTAGACAGTGCAATGACACAAGTAGCAGAGAGATGAGAGCAAAGTGTGTGAGTGTGTTTTTGAACTATTGTTCGTGTTTGAAGAATCAGAATGAGAGTGTATATATAGTTCTTAGTTAGGTAAAACAAATAAGGTAAACAGGAAATCACAGTTCGTAAAACAAGGGTAATCAAATAAAATCAGTCAGCCAATTAGTTAATCAATTCCTATAGAGAAATCCGGAAGAGATCCCATTAATTAGGGAGAGTCAATTAACGGTACAGAACTAGGGCTAAAATAAGGCAAGAAATCAATCTTATACCATATAGGAGTCAATCAAATCCCCAAGCCATACTGATAGTTTAATTAAGGCAAGTTTAACTAATCCAGGTCACAAATAAGGAAATAGGTAAAAATCCCGAAAAATACTGATTTTAACAGGAAAAAGTTATTCGAAACCTAAACAGAATCAGTCAATATAATTGGTTAACAGAAATAAACACAATAACGGGGAAAAAATCAGTGTCACAAACATAAACATCTGGGGTTTAAGCATATGCACGAAGATTAATCAAACCAGTAAAGAAATAATCAGATTCAACACTTGCAAGTTAGAAAAACCTTTTTGAAGAAACTTAGGACGGAACCCTAATTTCAGAAAAGTAATGGAATCGGAATAACATTAACAAAACAGAAGATTTTTTGGAAAAAATACCAAATAGAACTCAGAACATCTCAGATCTACGAGGATCTGGACAGACCCAAGTAGTCATTGAACTAGGGTTTTTTTTCAAAAACAACATAGATGAAAGAAACTCGGTCAGAAGCCATAGATTCGAAAAAATAGTAGGAAATCAGTACTCACAAACGAGAATGGCCATAGACAGGCTTGTAGACAAGTTTCGGACAAAAACCAAGTTGAATCTCTTTGAGGTTCTCTTAGGAATCCATCTAATCAAACAACCAGAAGGTGTAGAAGGCCGGTAAGGGCCGGAAAATACACAGAAACTCCATAGACGGGGAGTTTTGCTGGTGACGGCGATTAGGGTTTAGGGAGTGGTTGAGAGAGAATGGAGGGATTAGGGAAAACAATGACGGCGGAAGAAAGGGGAATGGGGGTTAGGGTTAGTCGTGGAAGTAGATAAGAAAAATCTTGCCAACACGCCTTTCATTCACTATCAACACTCATCATTTTAGTAAAGAACCAGTTGTTTACAAAGAATCAACAGTGGCATCTCTTCAACTCTACTTTTCTCAGACTCAAAATTTACATGAACTCAACCATGACACCAGAACATTGGGAACGAGATCCACAGATCAAAAAGAAAACAGTTAAGAAAAAGGAATGGAGAAAGTGGTAGACGGACAGTTACAATTTTCCGATGTATATATACTGTTAGCCTTCTGTCAGTTAGGATGAAAGCGCAAGCTCGGCCCACGCCAAAGAAGATGCCTTGAGCTCTGCAGTGATGGAAGTGTCAATGTTGCTCTCCAACATAGCACACAAGTCCTTCATGGAAGTCCTCCTGCTCGAACTCGGGTGGATGCAAAGGTTAATCACCTCACAAATCACTTTGAGGTCTTCTTGTTTAAAATGTTTCAACTCAGGATCCACAACGTAGGATAACACCTCTGGTACTTCAAGAAATTCCTTAGCCTGCATAAGAAGTCGAATTCAGGTCCTCTGCCTAAAAAGTCTATCGCATATAAAAATCTTTGACACGAAAAGAAATACTAACCCAATCTACTAAGCACCCTTTGTCTTTGCAATATGGAGGTCTCCCACTGATTATTTCCAGAAGCAGTACTCCAAATGCATAAGTGTTACCCTGGACGTCGAGATGACGGCTCTCTAGAGTATTTGGAAGGACACATATTGCTCCTTCACTACTGATAGCACCCGAATTCTTTTCTGATCTGGAAATTATCGACTTCCAACTTTCAAAATCAACAAGCTGCACCAATTAAAATAAAATTATGAGACAACAAAGTATGGGATGCCAAAGTTTTTGTGACTGCTTAAGAGCATAATGGGTATACAAGATAGATTACGATAAATAATGTCACTGTTTTAGACGTCATTAATGGTCTTTTGTTTACCTTGGGAGAAAAATCTTCCGTGAGATATACAGAATTTGAGTTCAGTTCTGATATAGTAAATGGAGGGTCAAGTTCTGAATGGAGATACGCCAGTCCCTTAGCAATGCCAATAACTATTTTCATCCGGCGTGTCCAAGATAGGTTGCATCCTTCTCCATCTGTGACAAACTTCAAAGAGTTAGGGATTTTGCCTCGAACCATACTGAAGTAGACACAAAAACCAATTTACTTTACTCACAATGAAGGTGTTCATATAATGTCCCATTGGATGCATACTCAAACACCAACATCCTCGTGAAAGGACTACTTTCTCTGCAATAGCCTAGAAGTTTCCCAGCATTCTCGTGATTTATTCTGGCCAATTCTGCCACCTATGGTAAAGTTACAGAAGTTAGAGCATGGAACTTGCAATGCAAACAGTAGCTACATATCATGAAGAAAGAATGAATCTCGCCTCTTTCTGAAAATAAAGCTCTAGATATGCTGTCCAGTGCTCTTCTTTTACACAAAGCGATATTACAGCTATTTCGGGTCCACCTTTCATCGTTCCTTTGTAAACTAAGCTGTCTGGTGAGGATCCAATGATGTTGCTGAAATCTTCACAAGCTACCTCAAGTTCTTGTCTGCTGTATCTTATGACATCCTTCAGCATACCAGTATCTACAAGAAACATAACGCATAAATAGAAACCATGACCAGTAAAGAGTCCCATTTGAGAAAGATACTTTTTACGGAGTAGCCAAGTTCAAGTGCATGGAACTGACCTACGTAAATTGTCATATGATCTTTCCCGCTTCCTGATTTTTTCCAAGGTATGATAGAGGATTTGCTCTTACACTTGTGAAGGCCAGTCACAAGAGCCACGATGAAGAGAGAACCTACCATAACTCCTGTTACCACTTCTAAAGCCAAAAGCCAAGTGGGCTTGGAAGAAGAAGCCTGATGTCTCGGTCCTTCAACAGACTGGTGCTTATTATTGACCGTTGACGCATGGCTTAAGGGAGGTGGAGTGCCACCTATAACGTGATATTAAAACAACCAGTTCAGTCTTATTACAATAAATCTAGTTGACTGCTAACTTTTAAGGGAAAAGGTGAATTTTTACTTTTACTTATAAAAGAAAAGTAAACATGCTCAGGTCTCTCAAATAAGTTAGAGATATCAATTCTCCCCGACTGACAGCTGCCCAAACAATTCATTCTGTGGAAAATTGTAATTAGAGATAGTTTACTGGCTTAAGAGAAAAATGCTCGAGCAGCATTACTAACCACATAGAGAAGCAGAGCGCTGCTTTGGATCTTTATGCTGAAAGCAATTTCCTTGAAAGCTAGATCTATATCAAAACAAAACAACAGGCATTCAGCAATAAGAAAGGTAATACCCCTCTGTCCTAATTTAAGTGAAGATATTTGACTGAGCACGGAGTTTAAGACATAAAGAGAAACTTTTGAAATTTGTGGTGTAAAACAATCTGACAGAATTTGTGTGGCTAGAAATTACCTCAAATAGGGTTAAAAAGGATTATTTAAAGTTGAATCGCACTACATATAGAAAGATGTCATTCTTTTTTTGAGACTGACCAAAAATGAAAGAGTGTCACATAAAATGGGATGGAGGGAGTAGAAAACAACACTTACAGAGCATCAGAGCGATGCTTCGGATATTTGCTCGGGGGACAATTTCATTGAAATCTAGATCTACAGCAATGAATATAATAGGCATTCAGGAACAGAGAAGATAAGTGAAGAATTAAGAACTGACTTTGGAAGGTAACCCAAGCACTTTGGTATGCTCCCAACAAGAAAGTTGAATGAGAAATCAGCAACTTTAAGTTGGGATGAACGACAAAAACCTGTAGGGCTGGCACCAGAGGCATACCTAAAAAGAAGTAACAGAAAGAGAAAATAAGAAAGCAGCTAAAATAAAGATACATGTGACAGCTACAAGGCAACACAAAATAAAAATAAATTGCTCACTTTCTTCACAGAAAGAAAGATCATTTCCAAAAACATCATCGTTAAATTCTTGAAACATACATTTTGAACTCTGTAACATTACTCATTATGGTCAACATTAAGGGATAAAGCAAAACCACAGTCCATTGGAGTCCCCAAATCTACCGAAACCCCCATCAAACAATGCTGATAACTCTCCCACACGTGAAATCTGTGATGTTTCTAAGCTGACACTGAATGTACTACGCTATGTTCAAGTAAAACAGCCATGAGCGGCAATCTGAAGGCAGCATGTATCAAACAATGCTGACAGAAAAAATAAACTCCGCTTGTCTGGACTCTTTAAACATCTCAGAGAATGACTGGCATAATCAAAAGATTGGAAAAATTAGATTCTTCAGTCACTCAATCTTCAAATATCTTAGAGAACTCTAGACTGAAATGCTCTAAGGACAAACAACAACATCTAGTAGATAAACAGAGAATCGTGTATTACTCCTTACCTGCATACCAGAAAAATTAAGAAAAAATAAAAAGTGCAAGACGTAGTGCATAATCCACATACATTCCATGTACGCCGGATGTAAAATCTGATCCATTATTAGCAGGCACTATTCCTTGAAGTTTGTTCCTATCCAGCCGAAGTTCCTCAAGGTATTTCAAGTTACCAAGCTCAGCAGGCAATTTCCCCGTTAATCCATTGGATTGTAGGTTTCTGCAGTGATACATACAAGCTAGAAAAATAAGGGAGCTTCAAGGAAGATAGGTTTCTGCAGAGACACATACAAGCTAGAAAAAATAAGGGAAAGATTCGCGTTACACTAACATTTTCATAATGTCTTTCAAATTGCCGAGCTCAGGAGGAATTGGTCCTGTTAGCTGGTTAGCACCCAAATCCAAGACCTTTAGGTTTTTCAACAAGCCAATCTCCTTAGGTATTGTACCAATCAGTACATTTCCATGCAGTATTCTGCATATCGCCAATTCATAACATAGTTACGACCTGAAACTATATTATACTTATAAGTAAATCTATCAAGAAATAACTTACAGTTCTTGCAAAGAAGAGAGTTGATGCAAGTTGGGTGAAAGAAAACCTTTCAACGAAGCACCAGAAATGTTACTGCAAATTATAGTCCCACGAAGTAGTGGAAACACGAATTAGAGTTTTAACTTGAGTCCATAAATCATTTTTAGTTGAGAAAAATCAATAACCAAATAATACTTCAATGTATGGCACATAAATTAAAGAAAGTAGCTCACATTTTTATGACATGATCTTGAGCCATAGAGCAAAAGATTCCGGCCCAATCACAAGGATCTGCATCTAAGGCATTCCAATTTGACAAAAACAGAAGAGGGTCTTCATATATAGCTTCCTTGAATATATTGAGAGCATAAACTGTATCAACAAAAAGTCCCCAATCAGATTCACTCAAGTGAACTACCTAATCTTTGAATTACAACAAGGTATATCAAGATAACAAATACAAGATCTTTCCTTAACAACATTACATAACACCCTGTTTTATTGTTAATCCTACAACTAAGACTTACAACAATCAAAAAGATTAAATATCGCAACTACAGAACTTAAGTACATCAAGATCTAAGCTTGAATTAATAATTCACACCTTCATTTGATGGAAAAGCATCACAGATCACAACATACAGTCCAAGAGTAACAAAAACTGTTAAAAAAGCAAAAGTTCTCATATTTCTTCCAATAATTCTCTCAACACTCAAGAACACACTAATTTTTACACAAAACCAGAACTGAAAGAACCCATCAGAAGCAACAGCTTCCAAGAACTTCAAGAATCAACCAAAATAGAAAGACCCAAAATGCAAAAAAGTCCAAATTTTAAAGAAATGGGGTTATCAAGAAATGGAAAGAAAAACTAGGAAAAGACTCAAGACGGTGGATTTAATAAGAGATGAAAACAAACAAAGAAAAGCTGGAAAAATAAAGATAAAGTTGTCTTTTTTAGAAGTGAGGGAGAAAAGAGAAAAACACTAAAGAAAACAGAATGAAGCTTGAGAGTGAATCCAAGAATCTAAATCTGCAACAACCCCTTTAATGGAAACTACTCTTAAGTGTCACCTACTAGTTAAAAAAATGGGGAAAAACTTGGGTTCAAAGAGAGGTTTGGTGTCAGAAACAGAGACGGTTTATGAGCTGAACAAGAAGAATTATGGAAAGGAAATGGTTAAAATTATGGTACAGAGAAAAAAAAAATCAAACAGAAAATGCAGAAGTAGACAATAGATTGGAGATAGGAAGGAGCGGCGGGCTAAAGGAGGTGTGGGCCTGTACAAGCGTGGCTTTGATGGATGAACTTTGAACATTTTGTTATCATAATAATACTATACAATTTGCTGTATTATTTCTCTTTTGTCCATCTTATTTTTTACGTATAATTTAGATTTCACATAATTAAAACTATTTTTAACTACACATGTGTATTACGAAATTGGTTAGTTTTGTCAGTTTACTGTAATCCTTCTTTCTTTATTTGGGTTTAGAATCGATAATGAACTAACCGATTGATACAAAATAAAATTATTATTATTGATGTTGATTGATACCGATTTGAAAAGAAAAATAATTGAAATTCGATTTCATAATATTTAAAATTTACTCCACTAAAATATTTAGGAATCAGTACAAAACTCAACATTTTAGGAGTTTCTAATGAATTATGAAAATTATGTACTCATTCATGAAGAAGGATAAGTGCTAACATGGGATTATTCCTTGAACTTTTATTTCTAATTTAAATGATTAATGATATTTCCCTTTGTAAACAAAACTATTTGTGTTCTACTAGTGTATTATCTTTGCTTTTATTAGTGCTTTTCACATTATTTGAAACAAACCAATCATTGTTATTGAGGGGGAAAAAGTAAATCAGGTAAAGCTAGTTTTCGATTTGATTTAGATAATCCTTTTTGTTTTTGTTTTTCTTACTACTTCTTTACATTTATGAGTTGTGGGTCTTTCGGAAACAATCTCTCTATCATTTCGGGATAGGAATAAGGTCTGCGTACACTACTTTTCCCATACTCCATCTGTGAGATTTTACTGAATTGTTGTTATTGTTCTTTATATCTATATTTCTTTACCCTTTTTACCTTTTAATTTTTGTTGGTATTGATTTACCTTATTGAGAAACCAGAAATATAGTACTAACAACTTCTAAACCCAATTCCTTGTTTTATTGTGTTTCAATGTCCTTGAATTTTCTCTTCCTTGTTTAGTTTTGGTTAGACGAAAATGCATTAAATGTAAAAGCTTGATGTAGTACTTAACCACGTCATAAATGAAGTAATGAAAGAGAGAAAACCCAAGAGACGACTTGGAACTAATAATTGCATAAAGGAAAGGTAACAGGAACTAATATAGGAGCAACAACGCTCGTGTTTGCGCAAGGTCAAGAAGAGAATCGCACCCCAAATATATGACATGAATAGTTCACTCTAATACAAATATTAAATATTATTTTCATGACTCGAACTCATAACCCATAAATTAAACAAAAATAACTTTACCGACTGCGAGGCTCTCCTTCGAATAGCATAATCAAGAGACACTAAAATTAGAATAGATAAAATATATTCACTTGGAGTATATACTCAAAAACCAATAAATCTATATTTCACTTGAACTTTAATTAAATACTTCCTCGTTCAGTTGTTTATTTTTTATTTTGCACTCTGTTTAAAAAGTAAAGTATGTATTTTACAATTTCACTCATAACAATGATAGCATTTTAAAAGTATTTGAGAAATGATTTGAAAAATGAGTAGTTAATGATAAGGGTAAAACAAGAAGAAAAAAAATTCTTTCTCTTGTTAAAATGAATAAGTAAAAGTGAAAATATTTTTTAGGTTTTAATTTGGAGAGAGACCTTGGAGTCTAAAGGTTTTAAGTTGACCAGAACCAAAACTGAATACTTGGAGTGTAAATACTGTAACGAGATCCATGAAGCAGACGTAGAGGTAAAGCTTGATGCTCAATTTATCCCCAAGAGAGCTAGTTTTAAGTATCTCGGGTCTATTATCCAAAGTAACTGGGAGATTGACAAAGATGTCGCACATGGTACCTGTCACGACCCGAAATCCCAACTTCAGGCCGTGATGGCGCCTAACGTTGCACCCGCTAGGCAAGCCAACGTGATCACTGAATTGATTTATTAACAAGTGAAAATAACAAACACTGACTAGATAATTGAGATAAAGTGCGGAAGCATTAACAAAAATCTAAATAACAATAGCTAATAACGAAGAAATCTCTTTAAGTACAAAACCCAGAAATGGAGTCACAACCTCACGAACCAGTCTAAGATTTAGCTAAAAACAACAGTTTGAAATAAAATGATATATCTGTCTGGAAACACATAGATGACAGAATGAAAGATAGACAGTGACGCCGAGATCCACGAACGCCTGCGGAACTACCTCGGTGTCATCTGAAATGGACTGAAGGACACTCCTCCTAACGATGTCCACTGGGTCCGGGTGGGTAATCTGCACAACATAGAGAAGTGCAGGCGTAGCATCAGTATAACCGACCCCATGTACTGAGTAAGTGCCGAGCCTAACCTCAGCGAAGTAGTGACGAGGCTAGGACACAACAACAAATTGTACCTATGCAGTTCAATAGTATAGCAGAAATAAATAAGAATACAGTTACGGGGAAGAACATGCTG
This sequence comes from Nicotiana knightiana, assembly GCA_005239525.1. Taxonomy (NCBI): domain Eukaryota; kingdom Viridiplantae; phylum Streptophyta; class Magnoliopsida; order Solanales; family Solanaceae; genus Nicotiana; species Nicotiana knightiana. The sequence goes on along the minus strand of ML371391.1, from coordinate 107,556 downwards.
GGGATAAGAGGGGCAACAATTGCTAACACAGTAGAATCAAGTACTAACTGGAACGTAGAAGTAAAACAGAAAATAACAACCCGAAACAAGTAAAATCGACAAGAGAAGGCACGGCATGACCCCTCGTGCATAACCTCAAAATCACATGGCACAGAATTTCTCCTCGTGCATAAATAATAAAGTCACTCGGCACGGAATGTCACGATCCGAAATTCCACCTTCAGGTCGTGATGGCGCCTAACGTTGCACCCGCTAGGCAAGCTAACGTGATCGCTAAATTGATTTATTAACAAGTGAAAATAACAAACACTAACTAGATAATTGAGATAAAGTGCGGAAGTATTAACAAAAATCTAAATAACAATAGCTAATAACAAAGAAATCCCTTTAAGTACAAAATTAGAGTCACAACCTCACGAACCAGTCTAAGATTTAGCTAAAAATAACAGTTTGAAATAAAATGATATATCTGTCTGGAAACACATAGATGATAGAATGAAAGATAGACAGTGACGCCGAGATCCACGAACGCCTGCGGAACTACCTCGGTGTCGTCTGAAATGAACTGAAGGACACTCCCCTAACGATGTCCACTGGGTCCGGCTGCGTAATCTGCATAACATAGAGAAGTACAGGTGTAGCATCAGTACAACCGACCCCATGTACTGAGTAAGTGTCAAGCCTAACCTCGGCGAAATAGTGACGAGGCTAGGACACGACAACAAATTGTACCTGTGCAGTTCAATAGTATAGCAGAAAATAAACAAGAATGCAGTTATGGGGAAGAACATGCTGGGGATAAGAGGGGCAACAATTACTAACACAGTAGAATCAAGTACTAACTGGAACGTAGAAGTAAAACAGGAAATAACAACCCGAAACAAGTAAAATCGATAGGAGAATGCACGGCATGACCCCTCGTGCATAACCTCAAAATCACATGGCACGGAATGTCCCCTCGTGCATAAATAATAATCACTCGGCACGGAATGTCCACTCGTGCATATATAATAATTACTAGGCACGGAATGTCCCCTCGTGCATATATAATAATCACTCGGTACGGAATGTCCCCCTCGTGCATATATAATAATCACTAGGCACGGAATGTCCCCTCGTGCATATATAAGAATCACTCGACATGGAATGTCCCCTCATCCATATATAAGAATCACTAGGCACGGAATGTCCCCTCGTGCATAATGAATATAAAAGCAACCATTGATATGAGAGTTTAACAATGCGACATTTCAAATGCACAGAAGTTATCAACAAAATTCTATTGTCCCGGCAAGGGACTCAACTATAACCAATCTCGCTCAGAAGTATAATATCAACAGTAAAATCCTCAACCGAACACATAATCAATAACTTTCTACGTCATGAAGTAACCTCAAGATACCACTTTCAAAGTTCCCAATAATTCACAACACAAAGAATATAAAAGAACACTAAATAACTCATCAAAATTCGAATCACGGGAATACTTGACCACAACGTATAGGTAATTGTCACCTGATCTATACGTTGGACATGAATTACACATAGCAAATAAGACTCTATACCTATTCCCTCAAGCTAAGGTTAGGCCAAACACCTACCTCGGCTCCAAGAATGCAAGTCAACCTCAATCACGACCTTTCCTCTTGAATCCAACTCCGAAACGGTAATATCTAGACATAATTGACTTAATAACATCAATAATTATTCAATAACTCAATCCCAAAGCCTAATTATACATTTCCCATAATTCTTCCAAAAATACCAAAATTCGGCCCCGGGCCCGCTTGGTCCAAACTCGAGGTTCAGACCAAAACCCGATAACCCATTCCCCCATGAACTCGAATATACAATTTATTTTGAAATCCGACCCCAAAATGAGGTTGAATTCCCAAAATTTCCAAAAGCCCTAACTCTACTCAAAACCCCCAATTTCTACCATTGATTCCATATTTTTAGGCCTAGAATTTAGTGATTGATGAAGGAAAATGGAAGAAAGTAGAGTTAAGAATACTTACCTATAAAGCTATGGTAGAATGGTCTCCTAAGAATCGCCCATGAAGAGTGGAGAAGAAGAAAAATGGTGAAATAATGTGAAAATCCCGTATGGTATTCTGTTTTTTGAACATTAAAAATCACTGGGTGAAATTGGCTATCGCGATCACGACATGCGCCCTGCGATTGCGGAGAGTAGTGGACTTAGACTTACGCGATCGCGAAGTGAAGGCTGCGATCGCAGAGAGACCGGACGTGGACCCACGCGATCGCGGACANCCTCCCTCACACTACACTACGCGATCGCGGGGCAACCTATGCGATCACATAGTGTAAAAACCTCAGACACCAGAAACAGCCCCAAAAACCAGATTTTCACCCTTTTTGCACCCCGACACCTACCCGAAACTCACCCGAGCCCTCGAGGCTCAAAACCAAATATACGCACGACTTCAAAATCATCCTACGAACTTATTCGAGTAATATAACCACCAAAATAACATCAAAAATAATGAATTAAACTCCAAAATCTATAGAATTTTCTCAAACTTCATAAACTTCTAAATTCTCCAATTTTGATCCGAAACACGTCAAAACCACGTCCGTTTCTTTCCAAAGTTTACAGATAACTCACATAACACATATTGAACCTATTCCGGGCTCCGGAACCATAATACGGGCTCGGTAACACAAATTTCACATCAAAGTTCATTTTCAAAAGTCTTTATTATTTCTAGAAAATAATTTCCTTTAAAAAGTCATTTCTCAGACTTGGGACCTCGGATTCGATTCCGGGCATACGCCCAGGTCTCATATTTTCCTACGGACCCTCCGGGACCGTCAAATCACGAGTCCGTGTCCGTTTACCAAAAATGTTGACCAAAGTCAACTTTATTCCATTAATTATCATCAATTCAACTGTTTAACACATTTCCACATAAAGGCTTCCGGGCTACGCGTCCGGGCTGCGCACGCACATTGAGGTGAGATTAACGGAGGCTTTCGGGACCTCAGAACAAAACTTTTTGCTAAATTAACACAAGATGACCTTTTGAGTCATCACAGTCCCAGAGCGGGATGAATGGAATGGTGGCTCGCTTCCGGTGTTTTATGTGATAAGAATGTGTTGCCAAAACTTAAGGGTAAGTTTTATAGAGTGGTGATTCGATCGATTATGTTGTATGGGGCTGAGTGTTGGCCAATCAAGAACTCCACGTGCAGAACATTAAAGTAGCAGAGATAAGGATGTTGAGATGGATGTGTGGGTGTACCACGAGAGATAAGATTAAGAATGAAGCTATCCGGGACAGAGTGGGTGTAGCCTCCGTGTAGGACAAGATGCGGGAGTCGAGGCTGAGATGGTTCGGACATGTTAAGAGGAGAAGAATTGATGCTCTTGTTAGAAGGTGCGAGACGTTAGCTATGACGAGTTTGAGAAGAGGTCGAGGTAGGCCTAAGAAGTACTGGAAAAAGGTGATTAGACAGGACATGGCGTTGCTTTAGCTCACTGAGGTCATGACCTTTGATAGGAGGGTGTGGAGGTCGAGGATTAGTGGGTAGTTTGTTAGTTGCTCACGGATAGTCTTAGTAACACGAATGTCCCTTCATATTCTTAGATTTTTATTGCGTTATGTGATTTTGTTCGCCTCAGACATTATATTCCCTGTTGCTATTATTTGGTACTACTTATTCTTTATCTCCCGCTTTTTCTTCTCTCTTCCTTTCTTGCTTTTCTTCTTCTTCTCTTCTTCTTCTTCTTCGTCTTCTTCTTCTTCTTCTTCTTCTTCTTCTTCTTCTTCTTACCCTTTTCGAGCCGAGAGTCTATTGGAAAAAACCTCTCTACTTGCATTAGGTAGGGGTAAGATCTGCGTACAGACTACCCTCCCCAGACCCCACCTTTTAGGAATATACTGAGTTTGTTGTTGTTGTTAGGCGTGGGCATACAAACTGATAAATCGAAAAATCGTACCGTATCAAACTAATTCGGTATTCGTATTGGTATATTAATATTTCGATACTTCGGTTCGGTTCTCGATATTAGGATATTTCAGTATTTCGGTATAAATTAATACGTGAATTCTTCTGAGTGCTCAAGCTTGCGGCTTCCCTTGATGTTGGATTCCACATTCGCAGACCCATAAAGAATTGACTCAACATGAGGAGGTTTTAGATTACTCTTGATATCTTTGTATTTATTTTCTTTAATTTTAATATTCAAAATGGCTCTCTTCTGCCTCTTATTATTTTTCTTTTTCTTATGGGGTTCCCTCTGTGTTTGGCCTTACTTGGGTTGTTCTAGCCTCTATTTAGGTTGTACACTCTTAGTCTCTTATTGTCAATGATTCCTTTTCTCCTTTTTTCTTCTTTTCTTGTTCTATGTTTTGTTACGGTAACACTAACAGCTACCGGAACTTCCTAAAGTTAGTATTCGAGAGTAGAAAATAGAGGTTGCCAAAAGGTTTCAGATATCCATATAATAGAAGTACAAAACAGTAGTATTTAAATAAGACACGATTACATTAATGTATTAAACCAAACCGTACCGAAATCACATCGAACCAAATAAGAAAATATCGAATCGTTCGAACTACTTTGATATAGTATTTGATATGCATAATTAATAAATCGAATATCAAAGTATCGAATCGAAATTCCTAAATATGTACCGAATGCCCACCCCTAGTTGTTGTTGCATTACTACTTGCATTTAATATCAACTATTAGGGGTAAAAATGGAAAATGATGGGTAATAGATATGATCAACGGTTTTCGAATCGTGCGCAAGCAATCATGTGCCTCATTCTCAGCGCATGTTAGAAACCAACACACGCTGTAATCAGTGAGTAGAAGCAAAGACTTGCACGGTTTAATATTTCTATTTTTCAGTGCATTAAATAAAATATTATTTTTTAGGAACCATTCATTGAGTAGCCCGGGACATGTTTTTTGATAATAGTTAGACAAAATTTTAAGTAAATACACAATATACGCTTTTGCTTCTAATTTTCTAATTTAGACAAAATATTCGTTATCGATATCAAGAGTTATTATAAGGGAAAATAACCAAATTTATCCTTATACTATTAGTAATCAAAAAGACTTTACCCTACGTTTGAAATTTGTTCTAATACTATCCCCATCGTAAGGAGAAAAAACTCTTATTTTGTAAGTGCAAGTGATTGATTTTAAACCATAATTAATATTAAAAAGTTATTTGAACCTTTTTTTTGAAGAAAAGACAAGTGAAATTTACTCATTTTAATGGAGCTCTGTTGATAGTTTAGAGGTGGATTCAAAATTTGAACTCTACAGATCCAATATTTCAATTTCTTAACATTGAAATCGTTATAATTTTAATTTATAGGTTCATATCTTCTATTTGTTGCAATTTTAATGTGTTTTCATACATAAATATAAGCTACGCATCAAATGTAGTGGATTCAGATATTCTCGGTATTATAACACTAGATCCGCACCTAAATGACAAGAGCAAATACGAGACAATTGGTTGAAATAAAAAATTCAAGTATGTTCAAATTTGAAAATCAGCCTCAAATTCATGCTAATTTTTAGACATTTGATGGAAAGCTCAATTTCGAGGAGAAGAAAAAAGACTATGATTTTGACTTGCTTATGTCTATTTTAACTGTTCATAATATTCTATTTTCCCGCTTCTTTTCAGGGAAACATTACTACTATGACTTTCTTGCTATGACTATAGGTTTGCGATGTCGATAAAGTAGTCAAAAAGCCCACATCAATTTTACCTACTCCAATACACAATTATTCACGAGTAAGAACAAGAAAAAAAGACAAAAGACATTGATCATTAATTTTATTATCACTTTTTATTTCAAATTATAAATAAAAGGAGTATTTTATGATTACTGCTACTTATTTGGATAAAGGTCAGCCCTATTTAATTTTAAATACATGTGAAATGACATCCAAAGTAAAATATTGTTAGGTGTGACTAAGACGGGCATGTAGGCAAGTTAGGCTCGGGCCCGGCCCGAACCCGTAAGCCCATATGGGTAGTGAGCCTAACCGGGCCTAACTGTTTAAGCCCGGGACCAGGTGAAAGTGGGCTGCTAACTGGACCGGTCCTTTGAAAAAAGCTCGCGAGACCAGGACTGCTTAGGCCCGGGATCGGCTCCTAAGTGGGCCGGTTCAACCAGTCTTAAACGGGCCCAACAGTTATTTTTAAAAAAAAATATTAATTTCAAATTTTTTTAGCCGTTAGAAAAGTTTAAAATATGATTGTTGGCCTGCAAAAATAGTCGTTGGCTATTTATAAAATAGCCATTTAACCCCCCTCCCCCAACTTTGTTTTAACCCCAAACTTTTTATAATACACTTTTCCTTATTTTCAATTATAAATACCCCCCCTCCCCCAACCAACTTTGTTTTAACTTCAAACTTTTTATAATTATACTTTTTCCCTAGTTTCAATTATAAATACCC
>ML371391.1:85507-97791 GCA_005239525.1 Nicotiana knightiana | reverse complement strand
CCCCCCCCCCCCCCCAATTCTTTCATTTTTCTCACAAATCATCAATCTCACTCATTTCAAACTCAAATTGAAGTATTCAAGTCTTCACTCATCTCTCATTTCTCAATTCAAGTTAAATCATGCCTGGTGATTATAGAGTGCGCCTCATATGTTTGGGAACACTTTAATGTGGTAGAAGAAAATGAAGACGTTTACATAGTAAAGTGCAAGAACTGTGGTCGAATCTTCACTCATCGTCCAAAGTTGGAGGGCACATGTTGTTTAAGGAAGCATATAAAGATTTGTCTTGCGCGTTTTCCAGACATTCGAATTTAAGATTTTAAGTTGATTTGAGACAATTTGTGTTATTTTAAAATTATTATATGTATTATGCTTAATGTTTTAGTTTGTTAGATTAATTTGAAGTATTATTAATTTATTATGCAATGATAAGTGCAAGTTTTGAACTTTAATTTGAAGTATTAAATGTAAACTTTAATTTCCAAGTTTGATACCGAGTTCATCTTAATATAAAGATGTATATATTATTGTATTATATATATACTATACTATAGTATATAAGCTATATTTGATATAACATTAGTTATATTAAGATGTTATATATACACACACATATATATCGATTGCTAGTTCATCTCTTTCTGCTTAAATTAGAAGTTACTTGCTTAGTTTTCCTTTGTTGCTTATTTGATCTTAATGGACTTAGCTGAAGACTTTACCTTTTCTACCGTCGTGCTATATCTTCCTTCATAAACTGCCTATTTGACTAGAATTAGCATAATCTCGCCTTATAATTGTTTAGTAGTAATTGGAGTATTATATGTTGGTGTCAAGCATGCCCGTGGGTCGTATATTGTGATTGATATGATATTTTATTAAGCACTATTAGGCCTAACTTGATGATTATACATGTTGATGGTATTTTCTTGGCATTTCCTATTGCGGAGAATTGATTCAAGTTGGGATTAATTTCGTGAAGCTAATTAATTAAGCAAGATTGGTTATAGTTGTTTCCCTTGCCGGGATGATATTGTTTCCATTATTGACTCCCTTGCCGGGACAGTATAGTTTCTATTATTGTTCATGTTGTTGATGATATTGTTTCCATTGTTGACTCCCTTGGTGGGACAGTATGGTCTCTATTATTGTTCATGTTGATGATGATATTTTTTCCATTGTTGACTCCCTTGCAGGGACAATATGGTTTCTATTATTGTTTATGCTGTTGATTACCTTGTCTGAATGCTATCATTTTATTTGTTTGGGTGATGAAGAGTGTAAAGCACGAAGGGTGATGTCATTCCATTTGTCAATATTCATTATCATATGAGTAAAGAGTGTAAAGAACGAAGGTTGATGCCATGCCATATTATTGAAACTAAAAGCACGAAGGGTGATGTCGTGCCTTATTATTGAGAGTAAAAGCACGAAGGTTGATGCCGTGCCATATTATTGAAATTAAAAGCACGAAGGGTGATGCCGTGCCATATTATTGAGATTAAAATACGAAGGGTGATGCCGTGTGTGATATTGTGATTGAGTGCAAATACACGAAGGTTGATGCCGTGCCATATTATTGTGAGTTCATGGCACACACGGTGTTTCCATGCATGTGAGGACGAGGGACCTGCATTATGATGTGATATCCGTTTCCCCGTGTATACATTGTGCCTTTACTTCGAGCTACTATTGTTGTACTTACATATTTGGTGTGACTTATTATTATTGTCCTGTACTTGACTTTTATCTCAATTGTTGTTGCACTGTCTATGTCTTTTACTTGCTTAATTTGCTTAATTTACGTGTCGTATCTGTCGATTCCTATGGGAAGGACGAGATTAAAAGCACGAAGGGTGATGTCGTGCACTTATTCTATCGGAAATTAAGTTCGAAATACATTTATTGGGAAAATATATTTTAAAAACGCTTATCTTGAAGAAATTTCATCTAAAGACTTTCCTTCTATAAAGTATATATATGTATTCGAAGGAGGTACTTTTCAAAAGAAATTCCCTATTTTGAAACGAATATATTTAAGGTCTTTAATATAAACTGGTGGGTGAAAGGTTATATTCGAAGTTTTGATTAAATTGTTGGAGTTGTTGGCTAAGGTCAGAGGTGGAGGTTATCGCATTGCGGAGTTATTACTTGTTCTTACTGTACTGTGTGTTTCGGTTTTTGGTTGTGTTCCTGTCCATTTTTCTATGTAATGTTATGATATTCCATCGATTTATTATTGTTTTCCTGCCGCATTGCATTGTTAGGTAGTTAATTATATTGTGTAATCTTTGTATAGATGTCATATTCCATCATTTTCTATATTTATTCCTGTTTGTTTTATTAGACCAATGGATGTCTTGACTAGTCCTCCTCACTACTTCACCGAGGTTAGCCTTGATACTTACTGGGCACCACTGTGGTGTGCTCATACTACACTTTTGCACATTTTTATGCAGATTCCAGGTTTTGCATGGCCAGCCGATCGATAGTTAGCAGCACGGTTGCTGTTGTGGAGAGTCAAGATAAAATCGCTCTAGCGTTCGCGGGTTTCGGAGTGACCGTCTTATTTTGCTTATACACTGTTGTACTTGTTCCAGAACAGTGGTATTTTGGGATTTTAGTGTAAATTCTGTACAACTTATGACTTGTACTTACCGGGTTTTGGGAAGATGTGTAAGGTGTAAAGACTTATTTAAAAAAAAAATACTTAAATGATTATTGTATTATGATCAATGTTTAATAATGACATGCTTACCTAGTCCTTAAGACTAGGTGCCATCACGATACTCAACGGAGGGGAAATTGGGTCGTGACAAGTTGGTATCAGAGTTCTAGGTTCATAGGTGCTACGAGTCATAAGCGAGTTTAGTAGAGTTTTTCGGATCGGTACAGAGACGTCTGTACTTATATTCGAGAGGCTACAGAACTATTAGGACAATTTCACTTCCTTCATTCCTATCGTGCGAGTTCATTGATCTTGAAGTTTGAAATTATCGTTCCATTCTCTCACCGATGGTGAGGACACGAGATGCGTCTCCAGATGATCTTAACCCGAAGAAAATGTCGCAAGGGTCAGAGACAGAGGCCGACGAGGAGCACGTGTTGCAGATAAGATGCCTACCAGAGCAACCGTTGAGTGCCGCCAGTAGTTCCAGTTGGGGGACATGTACTGGAGGTGCTTGTTGTTACCCCGGACTGCCGCAAACCTGGACGCAGTTTTTGAGTATAATTATTAGATTGACTCAGGCATGGATTGATTCCAGGTGCACCAGCTACTTCACAGATCAAGGGAGGAGTTCATACTCCCACCATCTACACTCCTAAGCAGCGAGATCATGATATTCAGGTTCCAGTTTTCATGGCAGCACAACATGTGATTTCAGTTCAGCTCGTGGTTAGGGCAGCAACGTCGGAGATCGGAGGAAAAACGACTTAGACTTGAGAGGTACAGGAAGTACCACCCTCCTACTTTCAGTGGATTGGCGACAGGTGACGCCCATGGTTTTCTAGAGGAGTGTCACTGCATTCTTTGTACTTCGGGTATTGTGGAGACGAGCGGGGTTGCCTTTGTCACGTCTCAGCTTAGAGGAATGGCTTGTTAGTGGTGGCGGGCAGATGAGTTGGGTAGCCCAGTCGAGTCAGCTTCACTTGCATGGATTCAGGTTTCAGAGATGTTATTTTTAGGGAGTTTGCACCCCAATCCCTTCGAGATGCACGGCGCGTGGAGTTTGAGCAGTGTGCGTCAGGGCGCTATGTAACTATCGGAGTATGTCGTCAGATTCGGTGAGTTGGCCAGGTATGCACCTCCCTTGGTTGCTTCAATTAGGAGACGAGCCCGTAGGTTCATTGAGGGACTCAGGCATTATTCGGTTCAACAAGACTCGAGAGTTAGTGTCGGATGCCTTGTTTCAGCAGGTAGTAGGGATCGCTCGCCGGTTAGAGAGCATGTGGGAGCGGGAGCGAGAGGTCAGACGAGATCAGGAGAGAGAGTTCAGGGAGGCAAGGAGGCCTCGTAGATCAGAGAAATCCACTAGTCTTTAATATGGAAGCAGGGTACCCCACAGTAGAGGTTTTGTGGGTTAGCCAGTTCAGTTTGCATTACCAACTTCGCATGGGGTTTCAGGTACTCATGGGTCTCAGAGTACTCATATTGCACAGTATCCACAACCACGTTAGCAGAGAGGTTGTTTTGAGTGTGGAGGTGTCAGCCACAGGGTGAGAGATTGTTCCAGGAATCAGTCAGGGTGTGTCACAATAGGGTATTCAGGTGAGTAGAGGGCTTCTTAGAGGGGCAGGCCCGGCCCGGCCCGACCCATTGATGTGTTTCATATAGTAGGCTGAAGGCCGTTGTGCTAGATATTATCATACATGTATATTTTGATTTTCTACAGAAGGGCACCATTTGCATTTCACTATAGTCCTGTTGGTCGGGACGAGTTTACCTTATTTGTTGCTTATTTATGAGTAAGTTCCATGCTTTGCACTCTATTTTCGTGTTTGCTCCTGTTGGGAGATTCTATGAGTAGTAGCCCGTGTATATCATTGTTTTATTCATCATTGATAGTGGTGAGACTAGAAGTGAGTCCTTGTCGTTCATCATGGTAAGCCTTATGTGATTTTCCTAAGTATTTTGGTTACGGGCTGTGATTTGATACCCCGTCGAGATGTGAGTTAATTGAGCGTTGTGATTTTGTTAGCCGAGATGAGTTAGTGGGAGATTTTAATTGGTATGATATATATTCGGTATGTGACTTAGAGTTGGGGGCGAGATCCTTGGGATATTTGTGATTCTATATGTTTGGACCGGGCTGAGTACCGCAGTGGAAATTTTATCAGGATGGGATCCTTGTGATTTGTTCATATGATTTGCTTATTCCTTGTTATATTGCTTTTCTAAGTCAGTATTGATAGAGAGTTCTGCCTATGGGCTTGTTTGATAGTTCCTTTATATGTTTCTCTTTTCATATTCAGTCATTTTCGTTATGTGCTTCTTTAGTTTTAGCTTGCGGGATGTGTGCCCGGTGGTGTTAGTTAGGGCTTGGTGATTTGGGTGTCTAATAGTGTGGTCTTCGTGTTTATTGCATCATTATCAGTATTATGGAGCTTGAAAATAGAGTTCTTTCAGATATAAGGCTAATTGCGAATGCTGAGTTGATTTCGGGCAGTTATTGTGATTAAAAGTATTATTTTGAGCCCATGTGTGATATGCTATATTGTGTGGTCGTACCTTATGGGTATAGTTATGAGTTGATGCATCTGGTTGAGGCTACTGCCGGATATGAATTTAGAATCGGGTCTTTTAGAAATGAGTAGAAGGTGAGAAATTGAGGCATGAGGCTTATCGGTGGTGATAGGAAGGCTATATTGCAGTTGTGAATGTGTCATCAGGATTATATAGGTTCGGGTGACGTGGGATCACCCGCGGGTGTGTGTTGGAAGGGTGCAATCAGTGATTGGATGAGTTCGAGGTGAATCTTGGCACGTTCGAGGACGAACGTTGTTTTTAAGAGGGGGAGGATATAATGACCCGACCAGTCATTTTGAGAATTTAAGATCTGCTCGGTGGCATAAGGTCTTGAACAGCTTCACATTTTGTATATCGACCTGCGTGCGTGGTTGGATTCAGTTACCGAATAATCCGGAGTCGAATTGGAAGGAAAATTTCAATTTTTGAAGCTTAAGTGATGGAAGTTGACCGAAGGCTTGACTTTTGAGTAAACGGGATCGGGATGAGTTTTGGGTGATGTCAACAGCTTCATATGATGATTTTGGACTTAGGCGCGCGTCCGAAATTGGTTTTGGAGGTCGTAGAGTAATTTGAGGTAATTCGGCGAAGGTTAGATCTTCGGTGATTTTGGCCGATAGGTGAAATTTTGATATCGGGATAGGAATGGAATTTCAAGAGTGGATTAGGCCTGTTGTGTTATTTATGACTTGTCTGCAACATTTCGCGCCATTCCGGGTTGAATTGATAGGTTTCGGCACGAGTTTTAATATTTGAAGAAGTGAAAATTTATGAGTTTGATTTTTGGTTTGATTCGTCGTTTTGATGTTGTTTTATGTTATTTGAAATCTCGAATGAGTCCGTGTTAGGTTATGTGACTTGTTTGTGTGATTAGATGGGGTCGCGAGGGTCTCAGGTGAGATTCGGATAGGCTTCGGATCAATTCTCTCTTATTTTTCACTGCTGATATTTGTCAGCTGATTTCCTTCTATGCGTTCGAGTCCACTCGAATGCGTTCGCGATGAGTTATGGTGGAGGTGCCTCGCGTTCGCATCACAGCCCTCACGTTCGCGAAGGGTTTATTTTCTAGGCAGCCTTAACTCCTTCTACGCGTTCGCATCTTTGCGTACGCGTTCGCGTAGGTCCCCATTCTTCCTCTCCGCGTTCACGAACGCATTGCCGCGTTCGCGATGGGCAACTGGGCAACTGGGCAGACTTACCTTCCCTTCTTCGCGAACGCATCCCTTTCTCCGCGTTCGTAATGCACAAATTCCTGGAAAGAATATAAGTTTTCAAAATCGAGGGTTTCACCATTTTTATCATATTTTGACTTCTAGAGCTCAGTTCTTGGCGATTCTTTGAGGGTTTTTCATACAAATTGAATGGGTAACCGGATTTTTGTAAAATTTATGGGGTTCCGAGGTGCGGGCCCGGGGATCGACTTTTGGGTCAATTTTTATAATTTTGTAAAGATTGAAACATTATTATCCGGAATAGTTCCTCATACGTTTTATGTGTATTTTGAAGTTGTTTTAGTTGATTTTGAGCCGTCCGGAGGTCTTTTCGCCTGAAAAGTCAATTTAGAGTACCGGGTTGTTTCCTTTGAGGTAAGTATCTTGCCTAACCTTGTGTGGGGGAACTACCACTTAGTATTGTGTCTTCTATGTTGATTGTAGCCCGTGTAGGCGAGGTGACGAGTGCGTACTCGGACTTATTTGCAAATAGGTTGGCCTTTTAGGATTCTTAGGTCCTTATATTCCCTGTGTATGAAGTTGTATTTGTTATATCTGAGTTTCGATTGCTAGTTCATCTCTTTCTGCTTAAATTAGAAGTTACTTGCTTAGTTTTCCTTTGTTGCTTATTTGATCTTAATGGACTTAGCTGAAGACTTTACCTTTTCTACCGTCGTGCTATATCTTCCTTCATAAACTGCCTATTTGACTAGAATTAGCATAATCTCGCCTTATAATTGTTTAGCAGTAATTGGAGTATTATATGTTGGTGTCAAGCATGCCCGTGGGTCGTATATTGTGATTGATATGATATTTCATTAAGCACTATTAGGCCTAACTTGATGATTATACATGTTGATGGTATTTTCTTGGCATTTCCTATTGTGGAGAATTGATTCAAGTTGGGATTAATTTCGTGAAGCTAATTAATTAAGCAAGATTGGTTATAGTTGTTTCCCTTGCCGGGATGATATTGTTTCCATTATTGACTCCCTTGCCGGGACAGTACAGTTTCTATTATTGTTCATGTTGTTGATGATATTGTTTCCATTGTTGACTCCCTTGCAGGGACAATATGGTTTCTATTATTGTTTATGCTGTTGATTACCTTGTCTGAATGCTATCATTTCATTTGTTTGGGTGATGAAGAGTGTAAAGCACGAAGGGTGATGTCGTGCCATTTGTCAATATTCATTATCATATGAGTAAAGAGTGTAAAGAACGAAGGTTGATGCCGTGCCATATTATTGAAACTAAAAGCACGAAGGGTGATGTCGTGCCTTATTATTGAGAGTAAAAGCACGAAGGTTGATGCCGTGCCATATTATTGAAACTAAAAGCACGAAGGGTGATGTCGTGCCTTATTATTGAGAGTAAAAGCACGAAGGTTGATGCCGTGCCATATTATTGAAACTAAAAGCACGAAGGGTGATGTCGTGCCTTATTATTGAGAGTAAAAGCACGAAGGTTGATGCCGTGCCATATTATTGAAATTAAAAGCACGAAGGGTGATCCCGTGCCATATTATTGAGAGTAAAATATGAAGGGTGATGCCGTGTGTGATATTGTGATTGAGTGCTAATGCACGAAGGTTGATGCCGTGCCATATTATTGTGAGTTCATGGCACGCACGGTGTTTCCGTGCATGTGAGGACGAGGGACCTGCATTATGATGTGATATCCGTTTCCCCGTGTATACATTGTGCCTTTACTTCGAGCTGCTATTGTTGTACTTACATATTTGGTGTGACTTATTGTTATTGTTCTGTACTTTACTTTTATCTCAATTGTTTTTGCACTGTCCATGTCTTTTACTTGCTTAATTTGCTTAATTTACGTGTCGTATCTGTCGATTCCTATGGGAAGGACGAGAGTAAAAGCACGAAAGGTGATGTCGTGCACTTGTTCTATCGAAAATTAAGTTCGAAATACATTTATTGGGAAAATATATTTTAAAAACGCTTATCTTGAAGCAATTTCATCTAAAGACTTTCCTTCTGTAAAGTATATATACGTATTCGAAGGAGGTACTTTTCAAAAGAAATTTCCTATTTTGAAACGAATATATTTAAGGTCTTTAATATAAACTGGTGGGTGAAAGGTTATATTCGAAGTTTTGATTAAATTGTTGGAGTTGTTGGCTAAGGTCAGAAGTGGAGGTTATCGCAGTGCTGAGTTATTACTTGTTCTTACTGTATTGTGAGTTTCGGTTTTTGGCTGTGTTCCCGTCCATTTTTCTGTGCAATATTATGATATTCCATCGATTTATTATTAGTTTCCTCCCGCATTGCATTGTTAGGTAGTTAATTATATTGTGTAATCTTTGTACAAATGTCATATTTTGTCATTTTCTATATTTATTCCTGTTTGTTTTATTAGACCAGTGAGTGTCTTGACTAGTACTCGTCACTACTTCACCTAGGTTAGCCTTGATACTTACTGGGCACCGCTGTGGTGTGCTCATACTACACTTCTGCATATTTTTGTGCATATTCCAGGTTTTGCATTTCTGGCCGATCGATAGTTAGCAGCGCGGTTGCTGTTGTGGAGACTCAAGGTAAAACCGCTCTAGCGTTCGCGGGTTTCAGAGTCACCGTCTTATTTTTCTTATACACTGTTGTACTTTTTCCAGAACAGTGGTATTTAGGAATTTTAGTGTAAATTATTTAAAGCTTATGACCTTTACTTACTTAGTTTTGGGAAGATGTGTAAGGTGTAGAGACTTATTTAAAGAAAAAAACACACTTAAATGATTATTGTATTATGATCAATGTTTAATACTGACATGCTTACCTAGTCCTTAAGACTAGGTGCCATCACGATACCCAACGGAGGGGAAATTGGGTCATGACAAGTTGATATCAGTGCTCTAGGTTCATAGGTGCTATGAGTCATAAGCGAGTTTAGTAGAGTCTTGCGGATTTGTACGGAGACGTCTGTACTTATCTTCGAGAGACTACATAATTATTAGGACAATTTCACTTCCTTCATTCCTATCGTGCGAGTTCATTGATTTTGAAGTTTGAAATTATCGTTCCATTCTCTCACCGATGGTGAGGACACAAGATGCGTCTCCTGATGACGTTACCTCGAAGCAAATGTCGCAAGGGTCAGAGACAGAGGCCGACGAGGAGCACGTGCCGAAGATAAGATGCCTACCAGAGCAACCGTTGAGTAGCCGCGAGTAGTTCCAGTTGGGGGACAGGTACTGGAGGTGCCTGTTGTTACCCAGGACTGCAGCATACCTAGACGCAGTTTTTGAGTATAATTAGTACATTGACTCAGGTAGGGATTGATTCCAGGTGCACCAACTACTTCATAGATCAGGGGAGGAGTTCAGACTCCCACCATCTACACTCCTAAGCAGCGAGATCATGATAGTCAGGTTCCAGTTGCCTTGGCAGCACAACATGTGGTTTCAGTTCAGCCCGTGGTTAGGGCAGCAGCGTTGGAGGAAGAACGACTTAGACTTGAGAGGTACAGGAAGTACCACGCTCCTACTTTCAGTGGATTGGCGACAGGTGACGCCCAGGGTTTTCTAGAGGAATATCACTGCATTTTTCGTACTTCGGGTATTGTGGAGACGAGCGGGGTTGCTTTTGTCACGTCTCAGCTTAGAGGAATGGTGTTACACCCCGCAATATTACGTCGATATTACGTCTTGCAGTATTACATTACGATGATGTTACGCTTCGCAGTATTAAATTACGACGATGTTACACCCTGTAGAATTGTATGTTAGATTTGTCGTAAGACAATTGATATCAGTTCAAGGACAAGATTATTTGGATATTATAAGTATTATGCTATTTCAAACAAGTGATAAGTAAATTCGTGAACTTGAGAGGATAAGCAAATCGAAGAAAATAAATTTCGTCGAAGTTTGATATATTGGGATAAAATATGGCCCGAGCTAAAATATTCGGTATTTGTGGACTAGTGCCATACAAGGTACCACATGACAATGATAGCAAGGTGTATAAAGTGTGTTAAAAGTGAATAGTATTTTTAAGTAATTTAAGAGAATTTTCAATTATGTGAATAATTGGGTAATTATCGGTCAGTGGGAGATTTATAAGATAAATTAGTAAATAATTATGATTGGGATAAGGCCTAAAAGGCCCAAAAAGGTTGCAGCCCCTAACTCTTATGACTCTTAAGTCATCGTAAGATAGGTGGCAAGAATAAAATCGTTTTGATGATGTGGTGGCTGCACATCCATGAATAAAATACTTCTTTAAGTTAAGAGACATTGATGGTTAAGAAACGTGAATTGTAAAGTTTCAACATAAATGTTGTGTGTTATATCTCTAACTCATTCTTATGGGCATCTGATGAGGATTCAACGTAGAGGTTCTGTGTTGCAAACGGAAGTTAGATAAGAAACGACCAAGGCCTTCAACAATTTAAATTAACGTGAGATTTTACAATTTTAAGGAGTATGGTGTAATCTTTTTCAAGAGAATCGATTCAGGTATGTTAAGGTTATCCCTTCTTTTTTTTGGTATGGTTCAAATTATACTAAAGAAACGAGCAAATACATAGTTTCTATAAATTACTCTATTCATAGAAATAGTAGGGGTGTCTATATTCTTGATTCCCCATGAGAATTATTATTATTTTCTGTTCATGGGTCTCAGAATAATATGCAGTTGGAAAAGTTTATCCGGAAGGAATATTGAGATTATTACGTACCTGTCATGCATTTCATACATGTGCATTGACCCATGACCAGATGGCGTTATATACGCGTATATATGTAAATATATGTGATGTGTGGCTAGAATTCATGTTTTAACACGTTATATGCCTTAAATTTTATGTGCGTTAATGATAAAAATACACTTTGTATGTGCATAATGGAGTCAATTTCATGTGTAGGTGAATTTGAGATGGAAGCTGAGCTAAATGGATGCAAAAACGTCGAAAATACGCTCAAGAGGCGAAGAGGAGTGCGCCGGGCTATAGCCGGGCGTTTGAGCCTTAAGGCCAGGCCTGACCTGACTTTATCCAGGCGTTAGAGCCATAACGCCAGGCATGGCCTGGCTTTATCCAGGCCTTAGAGCCATAACGCTAGGCCTGGCCTGGCTTTATCCCGGCGTTAGGGCCATAAAGCCAGGTCCCTGGTCTGGTCCAATTCGAGTTTTTGAAGATTTTAAGTGTTTCCCGGTTTGAATAGAAGTCTCCTACATGTTTAGGGTTTATCCCAAACATATAAATAGACCCAAAAACACAACTTGAAAGGTGAGGAAGCCATTGAAGTGAAGAAAAACCTGTGGATTACTACTCAGTGAAGCAACCATTGATTTTTATAGCTCCTAGTTATTATTTTGTAGTTCAATTATGCAAGTTATTTTAGAATTGATTCTTATGAATATGAGTAGCTAATTTTTCGTAATCTAGGGTTTTGGTGGAACCCGTTGGGGGATAAACTTATTGTGATATTAATATAGTTTTGAGTGGTTAATTAATCTCTATTTGTTCAACTACGTTCTTGTTGTAGTTGATTGAAGGACCCTCAATTAGATGTTCCTATTTATTATGTATCTATTTGAGAGAGAGTGCATATTTAGGTAGTTGTTTGAACAACATCACTCTCGCAGTATAGACGAAAGTGATAACCGAGGGTTTAGAAGTTGGACTAGAAATAACGATACTTCAGATGCAATCTAAAGTGAACTGTAATGCAATCTAGCTAGCGTAAATTGAGAGAGTGCGTCTAGTAAATTATCATAATTACTTGAGAGAGATTTATGGTAGATAGAGTGTTCATGATTGATAGAGACAACTAATCAAACTATAAGAAGTATCCGAGAAGGAAGTTCACC
>ML371391.1:12345-77180 GCA_005239525.1 Nicotiana knightiana | reverse complement strand
GGGGGGGAATTCTAATGGGAGAGGGAAAGTGGGGGAATTAGGAGGGGTGGGACGGTTGGGTAGGGTAAAAAAAAATTTAATTGGGTTAGTGGGGGAAAATAAAAATAAAAAAAGAATATAACAAAATTAAAAAAAAACGAAAAACTTACTTGTTGTCGAGACGGACTAGCGCTAGCTTAGCGCAGGTGCGCTAGTCTCAGGGGTCTAGGGACAGTGAGAAACCTCACTAGCGTGGGCTCTAGCGCGGGCTTAACACGACCGCGCTAGTGGAATTTACCTGGGACAGTAAGAAACCAGACTAGTGCGACCACTAGCATGTGCTGAGCACGGGCGCGCTAGTCCAGGCGTCCTCAACCTTATGGTTTTATTTTCTTCTTTCTTAGGGGTATTTTGCCCACCCCTTTTCTCGCACACCTGCATATGTTAATACCTACACTATAAACACTATAGCTATTGGGTTGCCTCCCAACCAACGCTTGATTTAACGTCGCGACACGACGAGTACAACAATCAATGGGTTGCCTCCCATGAAGCACTTGATTTAACGTCACGACACGACGCAGAATGAGCGCAATTAAGGCTCGCTCAGCCTCTGAGGTTCAAAAATATGCACCACAGCCAGCTTACTGGTTTCATTCATCTCCACATACATTTTCATTTGTCCATTGACCTTGAAGGCGTTAGACCCATCTTCAGCAGAAATTTCCATAGCACCAGAAGGAAACACTTCGATCACTTAGAATGGTCCAGACCATCGAGACTTGAGCTTACCCAGAAACAATCTCAATCTTGAATTGTAGAGCAATACTTTGTCTCCGGGTTTGAAATTTCAGTACACAATGTTTTTGTCGTGTAACCTCTTCATTCTCTCTTTATATAGCCTTGTGCTCTCAAATGCTTGATATCTGAACTCTTCCAACTCATGCAGCTCTGTGACTCGATTTTCTCCCGCAGCATCGAGATCCATGTTCAACTGCTTTAATGCCCACCACGCTCGATGTTCTAGCTCCACAGGCAGGTGACATGCCTTATCAAATACCAACTTGTATGGAGACATACCAATTGGTGTTTTAAATGCAGTCCTATAGGCCCAGAGTGCGTCATAAAGCTTTTTCTCCCAATCAGTTCTTGTGGCGTTCACTGTTTTGGTCAGCACACTCTTGATTTCATGATTTGATACGTCAACCTGCCCACTCGTCTGAGGGTGATAAGGGGTTGCCATGTTGTGGTGCACATCATACTTGGCTAGTAGTTTCTCGAAGACACGATTGCAAAAGTGAGTGCCTCCATCACTAATAATAGCCCTTGGGATCCCAAAACGGGTGAATATGTTTTTCTTCAAGAAACCGAACGCTGCAACTTCTACCCATTTGGACATGTAGTCTACAGCAACAAGTATGTACTTATTGCCGTAAGAGTTGACAAAGGGACCCATGAAGTCAATCCCCCATACATCAAACACCTCCACTTCTTGTATTGAATTCATGGAAATCTCATGACGACGAGATATGTTCCCCGTCCTTTGACATTCGTTAAATCCCTTCACCCATTGGTGAGCATCTTTGAACACAGTAGGCCAGTAGAACCCGGCCTTTAGCACCTTAGCTGCTGTCCGAACTCCTCCAAAATGTACTCCATATGGTGATGCGTGACAAGCCTGCAAAACAGAAAATTGTTCTATCTCGGGGACATACATCCGGATCATGTTATCAATGCAAATTTTAAGCAAATGAGGTTCATCCCAATAGTAATTGCGGCAATCACGATAAAACCTTTTCTTTTGGACAGAAGAGAGTTCGTAAGGTTCAATACCACTTGCCAGGTAGTTTGCAATGTATGCATACCATGGCACACCCTCTACGCTCGAGGTGAGTAGCTGCTCGTCTGGAAAGGTTTCCAGAATATCCTCCGATTCAATTTCATTCTCAGCACCTTCAAGACGTGACAAGTGGTCAGCGACTTGGTTCTCCATGCCCTTGCGGTCACGAATCTCCAAGTCAAATTCTTGAAGAAGTAGCACCCAACGAATTAGGCGCGACTTAGACTCTTTTTTCTCAACCAAGTATCTGATGGCTGCGTGATCAGTGTACACAATCACCTTCGACCCGATCAAGTAAGACCTGAACTTGTCAAAGGCAAGCACTACTGCCAACATCTCCTTTTTGGTCACCGTGTAGTTCAGCTGAGCTCCACTCAAAGTCCTACTTGCGTAGTAAATTGGGTGCATTATTTTATCTTTGCGCTGACCCAACACAGCTCCCACTGCATAGTCAATGGCATCGCACATGAGTTCAAACGGTTTCTCCCAGTAGGGTGCAACGATAATTGGTGTCGTGACTAACTGCTTTTTCAGCTCCTCAAATGCCACCCTGCAATCATTAGAAAACACAAATGGGTTATCTTTTTCAATAAACTTACAGAGGGGGTTTGCGATCTTGGATAAGTCTTTGATGAATCACCGGTAGAACCTGACATGCCCAAGGAAGCTACGTATAGCTTTGACTGATGTGGGAGGTGGAAGTTTTTTGATCACATCGACTTTAGCTCGGTCCACCTCAATTCCTTTACTTGACACCGAGTGCCCCAAGACGATCCCTTCTTGTACCATGAAATGACACTTCTCCCAGTTAAGCACAAGATTCGTCTCAATGCACCTTTTTAGGACACGAGTCAGGTTTTCTAGGCACTCATCGAATGAATTTCCCACAATTGAGAAATCATCCATGAATACCTCCATGATGTCTTCGACCATGTCTGTGAATATGGCCATCATGCACCTTTGAAATGTAGTGGGTGCATTGCATAGGCAAAATGGCATCCTTCTGAAGGAAAATACCCCATAGGGGCATGTGGATGAGGTGTTTTCCCTGTCTTCCAGAGCGATTGAAATCTGGTTGTACCCCGAGTACCTATCCAGGAAACAAAAGTGAGACCTCCCTGCAAGCTTGTCGAGCATCTGATCAATGAAGGGAAATGGGAAGTGGTCTTTTTGGGTGGCAAGATTCAGCTTTCTGTAATCCATGCATATTCTTCAGCTCGTGACGGTTCTTGTAGATACCAACTCATTTTTGTCATTCTTTACAACCGTCATGACACCTTTTTTTGGAACACATTGCACTGGGCTAACCCAGTTGCTGTCAGAGATGGGGAAAATGATTCCCGCATCTAACCACTTGATGTTTTATTTCTTCCCCACTTCCTTCATGTTTGGGTTCAAGCGCCTTTGATGTTCCCTGGAAGGTCTGTGTCCCTCTTCTAGGAGAATATTGTGCATGCAATATACCGGGCTGATCCCTTTGATATCTGCCATGGTCCATCTAATAGCAGTCTTGCACTCTAAGAGTACCTGTAACAACTGATTTGCCTGCACATCTAACAAACTGGATGATATAATAACATGTAGCGTAGAATTAGGGCCTAGAAATGTGTACTTGAGATGGTCTGGCAATAGTTTCAACTCTAGTTTGGGAGGTTCTTCTACAGAGGGCTTGGTTGGCGGGCTCTCTCTTTTCTCTAAGTGCAATGGTTCAAACTTGAGAGCCCTCGGCCATACCCTTTTACCTTCAAGTGCTAACACCCACTCTGCGAATTCCTCCCCATTTACCTCATCTAAATTCATGAAACATGTAGTAAGGGGGTCCTCAATAGTTAAGGACACATCATCTTCCTCCACTATCACATCCACAACATCAATTAGAGAGTAGTTGGCAAACTCACTCGGTCGCCTCATGGATTTCTGCACATTGAATGTGATTTCTTCATCATTAAGCCTCATCTTGAGCTCCCCAGTCTCACAATCAATGAGAGCTCTGCCTGTGGCCAAAAATGGCCTGCCCAAGATTATGGGAATATCTTCATCCACTCGACAGTCTAGTATCACAAAATAAGCAGGGAACACAAACTTCCCCACTTGCACCAAAACATCATCCAGAATACCTGACGGTCTCTTCACCGTCCTATCAGCTAGCTGCAGCAACATGGAAGTTGGTCTGGCTCTACCAATACCTAGTCTCTTATAAATGGACAGGGGAATTAGATTAATGCTGGCCCCCAAATCACATAGCACTTTGGAAAAAGCAAAATTGCCAATGGTGCAGGGAATTGTAAAACTTCCTGGATCAGACAGCTTTTCTACTATTGGCCGTGTTACCACAACACTGCAAGTCTGAGTCAAAGTCACAGTCGCCAAGTCTTGGAAATCAAACTTCCGGAACATCAAGTCCTTCATCATCTTTGCATACCCAGGCATCTCTTTCAGAGCATCAATCAGAGGAATGTTTACCTGTATCTGCTTTAGCATATCCAAGAACTTTTTACACTGCTCATCCTTTTGGTATTTGGCCAGCCTTTGAGGGAATGGGGTTGGGGTCTCTTCTTCCCAGTGATTTGGGATTTTTATTTCTCAACTACCAACTTAACTACTGGGGTTATTTCCACTTCCTTTTCAGCCTCACTCTGCCCAGTAGGTTCTCCTTCAGCAGTTTGCACTGTTACCTTGGTCAAGTTTGTGGAATCATCAATTTCGATTGGCACTGGTCTTAGTGTCTCTGTCTGCCTGCTTTCAGGAGCCAACTCTTGTTCCAAGTCTAAGTCCCTGCCATTGTGGAGACTCACTGCCATCATCTGCTTCGAGCCACGGTCCTTAGGATTCATCTGAGTGTCTGCAGGTAAAGTCCCAAGAGGACGATTGTTCACTGACATAGATATCTGGCCCAACTGCACTTCAATATTTTTAATAGCTGCATCATGTGGATCTACTCTCTCACTCATTTTGGAAGTCGACTCAATCACCTATTGCATCATCACTTCAAGCTTGGAAAACCTATTTTCTTGCCTCCCCCATGTTGTTGCTGAGGAGGGTGGTATGCTTGCTGCTGATTTTGATTGTTATAACCTTGTGGCCTCTGATAAGGTGCCACATTACCATGAGGTCTCATGGAACCCATGTTTCCATTGTTCTGTTGCTGGTGAGGTGGTCTATACGGTTGAACTTGCTGACCCCAATTCTGTCCCTCCTGTCTCTGGCCTCCATAATTTGACACATAATTCATGTTTTTTTGGGTAAGGAGGGTGATCACAATCTGCATTCCATTGATTACCAATTGGTTGACTAATGCAAGATGTGCATAAGCCCCCATTGGTAGTATCCACAATATGAACTTGCTGCTTTATCCCCGACTCCTATACCTTCTTAGTAAGAATACTTATCTGTGTCATTAAAGTAGCCATGTTCTCAGCCATAGTGTTGGACAAATCTAATGGAACTGAGTGAACATCTGGGGTAATAGGAGCACCCCTGGTTGTCCACCCTGAATTCTGTGCCATCGTATCAAGTAAAATCTTGCACTCTCTCCATGTCTTGCTAAGGAATGCTCCATCAGCTGAAGCATCAACATTGGCTTTTACACCATCAGCCAGACCCATATAGAATCTCTGCCCCAACATTTGCTCAGGAATACCATGGTGAGGACAGATAACCAGCATCCCTTTAAACCGTTCCCATGTCTCCTGCAGTGTCTCCATGGGCTTCTGTCTGAAGCTTATGATCTCATCAATCTGCTGTGCTGTCTTGTTTGGTGGATGGAATTTATTAAGAAATTTCTTGACCAACTCCTCCCATGTTGCAATAGAGTTGATAGGGAGGGAGTTGAGCCAAGTCTGGGCAACTCCTGTCACCGAGAACAGAAACAATAACAATCTTAATGCCTCCTGGGTAACATTCGGCTGCCTCTGGGTCTTGCAGATGGACATAAAGTTCTTTAAATGCTGCTGGGGATCCTCAACGTACGACCCCGAAAATAGCCCCTTATTTTGCAACAAGTGCAGCATATTGTTTGTAATATGGAAGGACTCTGCTTCAATCTGAGGGACCAAAATCGCGGATGCCAAGTTGTCAACTGTGGGTTGTGCCCATTTGTATAATGGCGCCTCAGGTACAACGGGTACCCCAGGCGCTTCAATCCGTGAAGCTGGGTCGACCACACCATCCCTAGCATTAATGTTGTTTCTGTTGTTCAACTCTGTCATGTCTGGTTCTATGTGTTCAATGTGTGATTGTTGTTTGCTTCTCCGATTGGCCCTGTTCAAGGCCTTGAAAACCTTTTCGGGGTCTGGAAATGCTTCAAATACGTCACCAGTTCTCGAAGAGTTTCTAGGCATGCACCTGTACCACCGGTTTAACATACGTTAGAAATTCAATATATGTATGAAATCAAAGAAAATCGACTATACTTAAGAATTTTCCTTCAACTACACTTGATAATGCCGTTAACGCCCCGACAACGACGCTAAAATTTGATCACGCTCAACTATGTCTATTAAAAGACTAAGCGAGCGTTGCAAATATAATCCGGGTATTTTGTCCAGAGTCGAATCCCACAGGGAATTAACCTATCAAATGTCGTCTTTAGATTACTAGATTCTCAATAGTCGACTTTCTCAAATGTTGTGTATATCACTTTGTGTTGTTTCTACTACTACAGATGAACAAAAATAATAAACTTAAGATTAACTAACAATAAGATGTAAACAATAGGATTAAAGGTCTAAGGTTATGGTTTCCCCCAATGGTGCACTTTCTTCTTTTATCCTTTCTATAGTTTTGATTTAGTTGTCTCTATCATTCATGAACACTCCAGTTACCATAAATCTCTCTCAAGTAATTATGATAATTTACTAGACGCACTCTCTCAAGTTATGCTAGCTAGATTGCATTACAGTTCACTTTAGATTACACCCGAGATATCGTTATCTCTAATCCAACCTCTAAACCCTCGGTTATGACTCTCGCCTATACTCCGGGAGTGGTGTTGTTCAAAAAACTACCTAATATGCACTCTCTCTCAAGTAGATACATAATAAATAGGCACAACTAATTGAGGGCCCTTCAATCAACTACAACAAGAACATAGTTGAACAAATAGATATTAACAACCAACCAAAACTATATTAATATCACAATAAAGTCATCCCCCAACGGGTTGCACCAAAACCTTAGATTAGAAAAGTTAGCTATTCATAATAATGATAAAACTACAAAAGAATTCATAAGCAAAGGTAAAAGCACAAAAGAAGAAGATATGGATTGATGCCTAATTGCCTCCTTGCCTCTTTCCCTTGCTTATCTTGTTCTAAACTCTGAATCTTGATAAAAATCTTCTCTTGGGCGAATTGAACCTTTTATAGTTTGTGTGGATTGGCCTTGAACTTCCAAAAACACCCTCTAGCTCTATTTTCTGCATCTGGACTAGCGCGGGCGCGCTAGTCACGTGCTAATGCCCGCGCTAGTTAGGTTATACACTGCCTCCGGAAAGCTGGACTAGCGCGGGCGTGCTAAGGTCGCGCTACAGCCCGCGCTAATGGGGTTCTTCACTACCTCGTTAAACTGAACTAGCGCGGGTGCGCTACAGCCCGTGCTAACGGGGTTTCCTACTGCCTCGCTAAATCTCCAGCCTTCAAATCATCCCGAAATTACCCCATGGCATGTTATTCTTCAAATTCGCCCGGATCACCGTCGTAAGTCCTCAATAGATTATTGTACTCCTGTGAAACACAAAAATCACCATTAGATCCAATTTATCATCATTTAAAATACTTAAGACCGTGAAGCATCATTAAGTTAGAGTATAAATATACGCTAAATTATGTGAATTTAGCCTATTATCAGTATGCCGTCAGATTCGGTGAGTTGGCCAGGTATGCACCTATCTTGGTTGCTTCAACTAGAAGACAAGTACGTAGATTCATTGAGGGACTCAAGCATGATATACGGTTCAGCAGGACTCGAGAGTTAGAGTCGGATGCCTCGTTTCAGCAGGTTAGAGAGCATGTGGGACCGGGAGCGAGAGGACAGACGAGATCAGGGAAGAGAGTTCAGGGAGGCGAGGAGGCCTCGTAGATCAGAGAAATCCATTAGTCCTTAATATGGAAGCAGGGTACCCCACAGTAGAGGTTTTGTGGGTCAGCCAGTTCAGTTTGCATTACCAACTTCGCATGGGGTTTCAGGTACTCATGGGTCTCAGAGTACTCATATTGCACAGTATCCACAACCACGTCAGTAGAGAGGTTGTTTTGAATGTGGAGGTGTCAATAACATGGTGAGAGATTGTTCCAGTAGTTAGTCAGGTGTGTCACAATAGGGTATTCAGGTGAGTAGAGGGCGCCCCAAAGGGGGAGGCCCGACCCATTGATGTGTTTCATATAGTAGGCTGAAGGCCGTTGTGCTAGATATTATCATACATGTATATTTTGATGTGTTACAGAGGGGAACCATTTGCATTTCACTATAGTCCTGTTGGTCGGGGCGATTTTCCCTTATTTGTTGCTTATTTATGAGTAAGTTCCTTGCTTTACACTCTATTTTCGTGTTTGCTCTTGTTTGGGAGATTCTATGAGTAGTAGCCCGTGTCTATATTTGTTTTATTCTTCATTGATAGTGGTGAGACTATAAGTGAGTCCTTTTCGTTCATCATGGTAAGCCTTATGTGATTTTCCTAAGTATTTTGGTTAGGGACTGTGATTTGATACCCTATTCAGATGTGAGGCTAGTTGCGAATGCTGAGTTGATTTCGGGCAGCTATTGTGATTAAAAGTGTTATTTTGAGCCCATGTGTGATTTTCTATATTGTGTGGTCGTAACTTATGGGTATAGTCATGAGTTAATACAACTGGTTGAGGCTACTTCCAGATATGGATTTAGAATCGAGTCTTTTAGAAATGAGTAGAAGGTGAGAAATTGAGGTATGAGGCTTATAGGTGGTGATAGGAAGGCTATATTGAAGTTGTGAATGTGTCATCAGGCTTATGTAGGTTGGCGTGACATGGGATCACCCGCGGATGTGTGTTGGAAGTGTGCAATCAGTGATTGGATGAGTTCGAGGTGAATCTTGGCACGTTCGAGGATGAACGTTATTTTTAAGAGGGGGAGGATGTAACGACTCGGCCAGTCATTTTGAGAATTTAAGCTTCGCTCGGTGGCGTAAGGTCTTGAAGGATTCATATTGTGTATATCAACTTACGTGTATGGTTGGATTCAGTTACCGGATAATCCGGAGTCAAATTGGAAGGAAAATTTCAATTTTTGAAGCTTAAGTGATGGAAGTTGACCGGAGGCTTGACTTTTGAGTGAACGACCTCGGAATGAGTTTTGCGTGATGTCAACAGCTTCGTATGATGATTTTGGACGGTTCGAAATTGGTTTTGGAGGTTCGTAGAGTAATTTAAGGTAATTCGTCGAAGGTTAGAATTTCGGCAATTTCGGCCGATAGGTGAAATTTTGATATCGGGCTAGGAATAGAATTCCGAGAGTGGCTGTAGGTCCGTTGTGTTATTTATGACTTGTCTGTAAAATTTGGCGTCATTCCGGGTTGAATTGATAGGTTTCGGCACGAGTTTTAATTTTTGAAGAAGTTAAATTTATGAGGTTGATTTTTGGTTTGATTCATCGTTTTGGTGTTGTTTTATGTGATTTAAAACCTCGAATAAGTTCGTGTTAGGTTATGTGACTTGTTTGTGTGATTAGACGGGGTCCCAGGGGTCTTGGGTGAGATTCGGGTCAATTCTCTCCTATTTTTCACTCCTGATATCTGTCAGCTGATTTCCTTCCCCGCGTTCGTGTCCACTCGAACGTGTTCGCGATGAGTTATGGTGGAGGTGCCTCGCGTTCAAATCATATCCCTCGCATTCGCGAAGGGTTTATTTTCTGGGCAGCCTTAACTCCTTCTACTCGTTCGCATCTTTGCCTACGCATTCGCGTAAGTTCCTGTTCTTCCTCTCCGTGTTCGCGAACACATTGCCGCATTCGCGATGGGCAACTGGGCAGACTCACCTTCCCTTCTTCGCGAACACATCCCTTTCTCCGCGTTCGCGATGCACAAATGCCTGGACTGAATATACGTTTTCAAAATCGAGAGTTTCACCATTTTTATCATATTTTGACCTCTAGAGCTTGGTTCTTGGCGATTCTTTGAGGGTTTTTTTATACAAATCGAATGGGTAAGTGTTCTTCAACTAGAATTAAATATATTTCATGAATTAGTCCTTTTTTTATCATTTAATTTGTGTTTTTGAGTTGGGAAAATTATGGGTTTTGTAAGAAAATTTCTAAGTTATAACTTCATGATTTGAGGGAGCAAATGATATTGGAATTTGGTAAATTTTGTATGGTTGAAATCGTACTGAAATGGGTAACCGAATTTTTTTAAAATTAGTAGGGTTCCGAGGTGCGGGCCCGGGGATCGACTTTTGGATCATTTTTTATAATTTTGTAAGGATTGAAACTTTATTATTCGGAATAGTTCCTCATACGTTTTATGTGTATTTTGAAGTTGTTTTAGTTGATTTTGAGCCGCCCGGAGGTCTTTTCGCCCGAGAAGTCAATTTAGAGTACCGGGTTGTCGTCTTTGAGGTAAGTATCTTGCCTAACCTTGTGTGGGGGAACTACCCCTTAAGATTGAGTCTTCTATGTTGATTGTAGCCCGTGTAGGCGAGGTGACGAGTGTGTACTCGGACTTATTTGCAAATAGGTTGGCCTTTTAGGATTCTTAGGTCCTTATATTCCCTTTGTATGAAGTTGTATTTGTATATCTGAGTTCCGATTGCTAGTTCATCTCTTTCTGCTTAAATTAGAAGTTACTAGCTTAGTTTTCCTTTGTTGCTTATTTGATCTTAATGGACTTAACTGAAGACTTTACCTTTTCTACTGTCGTGCTATATCTTCCTTCATAAACTGCTTATTTGACTAAAATTAGCATAATCTCGCCCTATAATTGTTTAGCAGTAATTGGAGTATTATATGTTGGTGTCAAGCATGCCTGTGGGTCGTATATTGTGATTGATATGATCTTTCATTAAGCACTACTTCGGCCTAACTTGATGATTATACATGTTGATGGTATTTTCTTGGCATTTCCTATTGCAGAGCATTGATTCAAGTTGGGATTTATTTCGTGAAGCTAATTAATTAAGCAATATTGGTTATTGTTGTTTCCCTTGCCGGGATGATATTGTTTCCATTGTTGACTCCCTTGTCGGGACAGTATGGTTTCTATTATTATTCATGCTGTTGATGATATTGTTTCCATTGTTGACTCCCTTGTCGGGACAGTATGGTTTCTATTATTATTCATGCTGTTGATGATATTGTTTCCATTGTTGAATCCCTTGCCGGGACAGTATGGTTTCTATTATTGTTCATGTTGCTGATGATATTGTTTCCATTGTTGACTCCCTTGTCGGAATAATATGGTTTCTATTATTGTTTATGCTGTTGATTCTCTTGTCTGAATGCTATCATTTAATTTATTTGGGTGAGGAAGAGTGTAAAGCACGAAGGGTGATGCCATGTCATTTGTCTATATTTATTATCATGTGAGGAAAGAGTGTAAAGCACGAAGGTTTATGCCGTGCCATATTATTGAAATTAAAAGCATGAAGGGTGATGCCGTGCCATATTATTGAGAGTAAAAGCACGAGGGTTGATTCCGTGCCATATTATTGAAATTAAAAGCACGAAGGGTGATGCCGTGCCATATTATTGAGAGTAAAAGCACGAAGGGTGATGTTGTGCGTGATATTGTGATTGAGTGCTAATGCACGAAGGGTGATGCCGTTCCATATTTTTGTGAGTTCATGGCACGAAGGGTGTTTCCGTGCAGGTGAGGCGAGGGACATGCATTATGATGTGATATCCGTTTCCCCGAGTATACATTGTGCCTTTACTTCGAGCTGCTATTGTTTTACTTACATATTTGGTTGACTTATTGTTATTGTCCTGTACTTGACTTTTATCTCAATTGTTGTTGCACTGTCCATGCCTTTTACTTGCTTAATTTTCTTAATTTACGTGTCGTATCTTTCAATTCCTATGGGAAGGACGAGAGTAAAAGCACGAAGGGTGATGCCGTGCACTTGTTCTATAGGAAATTAAGTTCGAAATACATTTATTGGGAAAGTATATTTTAAAAACGCTTATCTTGAAGAAATTTCATCTAAAGACTTTCCTTCTGTAAAGTATATATATGTATTCGGAGGAGATAATTTTCAAAAGAAATTTTCTATTTTGAAACGAATATATTTAAGGTCTTTAATATAAACTGGTGGGTGAAGGTTTATATTCGAAGTTTTGATTAAATTGTTGGAGTTGTTGGCTAAGGTCAGAGGTGGAGGTTATCGCAGTGCTGAGTTATTACTTATTCTTACTGTACTGTGGGTTTCGGTTTTTGGCTGTGTTCCCGTCCATTTTTTGTGTAATACTATGATATTCCGTCGATTTATTATTCTTTTCTTCCCGCATTGCATTGTTAGGTAGTTAATTATATTGTGTAATCTTTGTACAGATGTCATATTCCGTCATTTTCTGTATTTATTCTTGTTTGTTTTATTAGACCAGTGGGTGTCTTGACTAGTCTCGTCACTACTTCACCGAGGTTAGCTTTGATACTTACTGGGCACCGTTGTGGTGTGCTCATGCTACACTTCTGCACATTTTTGTGCAGATTCCAGATTTTGCATGGCCGACCGTTCGATAGTTAGCAGTGCGGTTGCTGTTGTGGAGACTCAAGGTAAAATCGCTCCAGCGTTCGCGAGTTTCGGAGTCACCGTCTTATTTTGCTTATACACTGTTGTACTTGTTCCAGAACAGTGGTATTTAGAAATTTTAGTGTAAATTCTGTAAATCTTATGACTTGTACTTACCGGATTTTGGGAAGATGTGTAAGGTGTAGAGACTTATTTCAAAAAAAAAAAAAACTTAAATGATTATTGTATTATGATCAATGTTTAATAATGACAGGCTTACCTAGTCCTTAAGACTAGGTGCCGTCACGATGCCCAACGGAGGAAAAATTAGGTCGTGACAGTATATAAGCTATATTCGATATAACATTAGCTATATTAAAACATGTGTGTATATATATATATAGAGAGAGTATATATATATAGTATTATATATATATATTAAGTGTATACTATATAAGCTATATCCGATATAACATTTGCTATATTATATATATGGACTATTTTTTTTTTTAAATTTTTTTATCTAAGGTAATTTCTTATACATTATATAGCTTATATATAGTCCAGGCCCACTTAGGTCCACATAGGCCCGGGACCTGCCCACTTAGCCCGTGACCATTAGTTAGTGGTCCCGGTCCCAAGCCGGTTACTACAAAAAAGGTCGCGAAACCCGAGCCCACTTAAAACCGATCCACGAAGCCTGAACCCACTTAGATCTGGCCCACGAAACCCGTTTAAGCCCGAACCCGACCCACATTACACCCTTAGGTGTGACAGAGAAGACAAGCAGATATTTGAAACATGAAGGGTCCTCAATGACAGTGCTTCCAAGCAATACAATACAAAGAAAGATACCTTTCTCAAATTTACTATTAAAAGAAAAAAAAATAAACAAATTCGGGAATATCTTAGATTCTTCAAGTTTATTATAACCTTCTTCAACTTGTATATGGTGTATTATGATGGTCAGCACATTAAAAATTAAAAAAATAAGTAAATAATTAGTTAGGATTTTAATCTCTGTATTTATGGCTTATAATCTTTAATCTATTAAGTAAATAATTAGGTACGATTTTAATCTCTATATTTATGGCTGACTTAATCCATAATCTTTAATCTATTCTTCCATAAGGCGTGAGTTATTAGATGCACATGACGAATTCAACTCCACCATCGACTCAAGCATGTCATTCTAAAGGAAGAAAGTAGAATAACGGATCCTATTATCTACTGATTTTTGAATTGTGCATCAATTGGCTCTTAATTTTTTTTTGCAAATAAAATAAACTATCTTTAGAAAAAATACTATAATGTGGACTAACAATAAAGAAACAAAAACAATAGGCAAGAGATTCAAAATCCCACTAATATTGGGTGTGTTTGGTATGAAGCAAAATATTTACCGGAAAATGATTTTCAATTTTTTCATGTTTGGTTGGCTTAAATGTTTTGGAAACCATTTTCCTCCAATTGAAGTAAAATATTTTCTTT
Organism: Nicotiana knightiana; assembly: GCA_005239525.1. Lineage (NCBI taxonomy): Eukaryota > Viridiplantae > Streptophyta > Magnoliopsida > Solanales > Solanaceae > Nicotiana > Nicotiana knightiana. Next base: position 63,173 of record ML371391.1, on the reverse strand, counting down.
ATCAAGAGAAGTAAAAATATTTTCCAAAAATTTCTTCTCAACCTTCCCCACTCCCTCTCTCCAAAAAAGGCTTTTTTTTTTTCAAATTTCAGTTTTTCCGTTACCAAACAACCCTCCCCCCCTTCCCCCGCGCAAAAAAATTATATTTTTTACACTTTTAAATTTCTTTTTTTTTTGGTTTTTCTGCACCACTGTCACGACCCTAAACTCAAACTTGTCGTGATGCGCCTATCGATGGTACTAGGCCAGCCGACTTCTACAATACTACAATAGTTCACTCAAAGATATGCCAAAAAGACTTTTTTGTGTAATAGAATTCATAAAAGAACAAGAGTTTAACTCAAAAATAGAAATGCGGAAAAAAAAGCCCCAAACATCGAGGTGTCACTGAGTCATGAGAAACTACTAAAACTGGTCCGACAATAACAAGACTAACATAGTCTGAAAAATCCAAAATACAACTAAAGGAATGATAGAGAAGAAGAAAGAAAGGCTGCGAACGCCGGGCAGCTACCTTGCTATCTCCAATGATCAGCTACAGGACTATCAACAACCGCTGTCATGGCCAGAAAAGCCTAGATCTGCACACAAGGTGCAGGGAGTAACGTGAGTACACCAACTCAGTAAGCAACAAAAGTAAATAAGGACCGAGAAGTAGTGACGAGCTAAATGCAAGTACAATTCATTTCACGAAAATTCAGTAAAGTGGCATGCTTTACATCCACAATTTAAGTCAAATAAGCTTGTTTATATAAAATTCAAGTAAAGTTAATAAGAAATATCTTTCAACAGTTCTCAGACAAGGACTCAAAGCAACTCTGTGCATAAATAATGAAACAATATATCGCCCCTCGGACAAACATCACTCAGTCCTCCCAATCACTCCAACCTCACAATCACTCATGCCTCATATCCGCTCAGCACTCGTGTAAAGACCCGTAGAATTTATATCTAAAATAATGCCCGAATAAGTTTTCGAGTTGTTGTAACTGTAGAAATTCTTAAAACGGACCTATTTTTAGTAAAAAGTACCCCGGAATTTGAAAGATATAATTTTTCATAAATTGGGCGTTATGCGACACACTATGCGATCCCATAATGGGTATGCAGATCGCATAATGAGGCAGATCACTGCCAAATTGAGGATAACTATGCGGCCCAGAATGCGATCGCATTCTAGTTATGCGGACCGCATAGTTTTCGCATTCTTGCCCCTTTGATTTTGAGAGGGAGGCATAACAAGTATGCGGACCGCATAGTGGTCGCATACCTGGGCAGCGTGTTTTCCAATTTTGGCCCATTTAGAGGGCCATTATGCGACCGGAATGCGGACCGTAGAACAGGAATGCGATCGCATTCCTGTGTCGGGGCTCCTATTTTCTACTTTTTAAAACCCGACCCCCTGTTCAATAAAACACCCACTCCTTCATTTTTAATCATTTTCTGAACAAAATTAGAGAGAGGGGAGAGAGGGTTCTTGAGAGAGAAAGCTTCATCTTTATCAATTGGATTTTCAAAGTCACTCAGGCTTGGAAATTTTGAGTAATCATCTTCTTCTTCATTCTAACAGGTAAGAATCCCCAACCCCTTTCCATTAGTTTTCAGGTTTTAAACAAAAACGGACTCTCATGAATTGATTCTTGAAAATATAAGTTGATGCCTTGCATGCATGATCATTAATATCCATGATCTAGTAAGAGGAAGTGGGTTGGAGTGAAAATTCACAAAGAAGGGTTTGGAAATCTAAGGGGTCACATAACATTCGATAAAATGCCTAAGAGGGTTCGGGTTGTATTCATGATTTCCAATTCTAAGATAAATGTGTTAAATTGTGCAATTGATTGACGGTACTAGACGGTTCGGTGAATTGTGAGTACAAGTTAAAAAGGAAATTCGAATCCAGGTATGTATGGCTAACCTTAATCTCCGTAAAATCACCCTGTTGATGCCCAAATATACGGTATGAGTTTCTTGTGGAGTAACTGTGAACAAATTGTCTGTGGAATGAATGTGTTGAAATGTAAGACTTGCTAAATGTCTAAATTCTAAAATGTGATGGTATGAAATGATGGTAATGAACTAAATGTGTGTATGTACTTATGTACTAAGGGTTATGTAACAAGTGACGAAAGAAGGTTAGGAATTGATTTTATTGAACTTCATGATCATGACAATGTCTTATATGATGCACTATTGGTAAGATTATTGTGGCTTGGATTTTTATGAGTTGTTGATTGAAATGAAATCGTATTCTTGTTGATGAACACCTTTGTGGTTAAATGATTGGCTGGTAAGAAATATTATGAACACATGATTGTTTGGTTGTTATGAAATGATAGTCTTGATGGTTTGAAGCCATGTGATTGAATTGTGAGCTGTTGTTGTTTCCTATGAATTGTGATGTCTGGTGGGATCGGGTTGCACGCCACAACACGAAGGAATAAGGGTGGAGAGGTAAAAAGGGTGGAATGTAAATTGTCCGGTGGGATCGGGTTGCGCGCCGCAACATAATAAATGATGTTGAAATATGATTGTCAGGTGGGATCGGGTTGCGCGCCGCAACATAATAAATGATGTTGAAATATGATTGTCAGGTGGGATCGGGTTGCGCGCCGCAACATAATAAATGATGTTGAAATATGATTGTCAGGTGGGATCGGGTTGCGCGCTGCAACATGAAGTAATAAGGGTGGAATGTTGAGAAGGAACAAGGGTGGAGTGTGATTGTGTTGAGATGAAAAATCTGTGAGACCCTTAATTGCAATTGTTCTGCATCACTGTGTATTACGTGTTGGTTTGCTTAACTGTTTGCTACCTGTGCATTTCCTGATTTTACTTAGAGTAAAGTTTGTTCATACATACTAGTACTATTCAATGGTACTAACGTCCCTTTTGTAGGGGGAGCTACATTTTTTATATTGAATGTAGGTGGTTCCATACCAGGCAATTCAGCCCACCGACAGTAGTGCCTCCTCTCCATCCCGTCAGCTGTACTGGTGAGCCCCACTTCCTCTCGGGGCCGTGTGTGGTTCCTGCCACTTTCTTTTGAGTCTGTTATGTATTATAATGTATAGACGGGGCCTTGTTCCCGGCATGTATTGTATAAGTACTTAGTATTCGTAGAGACTCCGTAGACACACTGTTGGTGATGTACATATGTATTTTGGGGTAGTAACTGCATATGCTCGAATCGTGGTCCACGTTGGTAAATGAATGTATGTACGTATCATGTATGCTTTTGGGTAATCAAATGTTGAAAATGTTAAAAAGGTAGAAAGGAACTCAATTTGTAAATCTATGTTTAAACACAAACTTGCTACTTCATAAGGGATAATGTATATGGTCAACACGGGGAAATGCGTGGGATAGGAAAGGCGAATCCAGGTCCACTTGACTGGGGTCACCCGGTTGAGCGCCAGTGGTGTCCCTTGATTTTTGGGGCGTGACAACTCGGCACTCGCACTCAGTAGGTACCTGCGCTCAGAAGGGGTGTGTACAGACTCCGGAGGGGCTCCTTCAGCCCAAGCGTTATATCAATTCCAATCATGGCAGAATCAATTGAAACATGTTGCGGCTTGCAACCCGATCTCATAAATGTCCTCACAAATCAGGACCTCGTTCTTACTCAGTCATCAATCTCTACAGTCTTTCGGGTTCTCAGAAATCAAAGTAATCAGCCCAAACGACATTGACATAATGCATCAAATAGAATAACACAGAATGAGCTATGATGTAAGAATGCATGAACATGGCTGAGTACAGAATATCAGCTAAAATAATGAGAGGACAACAATAAACGACCTCTAAGGGTCCAAATAATACCGACCCTAAAGACTAAACAGGGTATCTATCATGATTTACAATCCATCTTTCCATAACACATAAGGAGAATATAGCTAACAACATGTTTGTCACGCCCCGAACCTGGGCCTGGACGTAACACGACACTCGGTGCCTGACTACGTGTGACCGAGCAAACCAACTGGCTGGCTGAATCAACATGTGATATCATAACATATTGAATGCGGAAGATAAACTAACACATGCTGATATACTGAAAGTCTGGATGATATAAATCAAAGTGCGGAAATACTAATACAATTCTGAAACATATTTGTAGCCAACATAACTTAATATAAAAAGCCTGCGACTTTGTCTAGTTGTTACTCTACTCTATGAAGCCTCTAATGAAGTACTGAAAACATTGACTGTCTGAAAATACTGAAGACTGTAAGGTAATGATAATGCCCCGAAAGAACTGGGGATTACCAAATAGCTGGTACGAGAATCCTAGCACTTTGAATCATCAAACTGTAAATCATTACCTATATCATGAGATGCAGGCCCCGGACAAAAGGGACGTCAGTACATTTGAATTACACTGGTACGTAAAGCAACTGAAAGAAAGAATTATAAATGCTGAAACTGAAACTAAGCTGATAACTGAGAAATGATAACTGATAAATGAAATGATAACTGATAAATGAAATGATAACTGATAACTGAACTAATAACTGCTAACTGAAATGATAACTGATAAATGAAATGATAACTAATAATTGAACTGAACAAAGGAAGTAAGGATATGAATACTCCTTCTTCTGAATGATGAACAACCTGTTTATATGAATATTAAACTGTAGCCTCAAGACCAGTATATATATGTGCACAAACTGCGGCCTTGGGCCCAAGTATACGTATACATAACTGTGACCTCAGGTCCAAAAATGCATAAAGCATAAACTGCTACCTCAGGCCTAAAGATGCATAAAGCATAAACTGCAGCCTCAGGCCCAAATACAGGTGTTCAACATTCAGGAACTGAGAATCATACTAAAATATATGATGCTGAAGTACTGAACCATACTGGGTTACATGATACTTGAATGCTGAATAGAGCTAGACTGAGACATATATTCATGAACTGATTATGAAAATTGAAACTTCAACAGACATAAGACTTAGAACCAAGGCTGGACCAAATGTTGTCATAAAACTGGATATGACCAAGGCATACGACAGGGTGTCTTGGTTGTTTTTGACAAAAGTACTTAGAAAGATGGGATTTTCAGAGAGGTTTATTGGCATGGTGTATGAGATATTTTCAAATAACTGGTACTCAATTCTGATCAATGGTCAAGCACATGGCTTCTTTAAATATTCAAGGGGATTTAAACAAGGAGATCCATTGTTCCCTACCTTGTTTATCCTAGCTGCAGAAGCACTGTGGAGGGGCCTAAATGCCTTGCATCTGAATCTATACTTCTGTGGCTTTGGACTTCCCAAGTGGAGTCCAAAGATAAACCACCTAGAATATGCAGATGACACAATCATATTTTCTTCATCAAATGCTACATATTTACAACTGATCATGGAGGTACTGTGTGATTATGAGGCAGCATCAGGGTAGCTAGTAAACAAGACAAAATCTGCACTATATTTGCACCATCTCACAGACGAAGAGGTACGGTATAAATTTGAGAAAATTACTGGAATTAAGAGGCAGGAATTTCTAATTATCTACCTAGGCTGTCCCATTTTATACTCTAGGAGGAAGCTGGACTACTACCAAGGGTTAATTACAAAGATAATGGCTAAGGTACAATCATGGAAGGGGAAGCTACTGTCCATTGGTGGCAGAGCTGTCTTAATAGCTCATGTACTACAGAGCATGCCAATGCATTTTCTATCAACAGTTAATCCTCCAAACTATGTGATCAACAGATTGCATAAAATATTTGCCCAGTTCTTTTGGAGCAGCATTATAGGGGGTACTAGCAGGCACTGGGCATCTTGGAATACTTTATGTGTGTCGGTGGAAGAGGGAGGGATTGGCTTCAGATCCCTTCGTGATGTCTCAAAGGATTTGTTCTCTAAACTGTGGTGGAACTATTGAACAAAGCCAAGTCTGTGGAGCTCATTTATGAGTCAAAAGTATTGTAAGAAACTAAACTCAGTCATAGTGCCATGGAGAAAAGGATCACAAATATGGAGAAAAATGATTGAGTGCAGGGATCTAATCGAGCATCAAATAGCTTGGCATCCAAACATGGGATCATCTTTATTCTGGTTCGACAATTGGACAGGTTTGGGGGCTTTATACTTCAACGTCCCTCAAGATTTTGGGATTGATGAAACAGTGCATAATGTGTATGATGTGGTGGAGGATGGATCATGGAATGTGGATAGGTTGCTTGAGGTACTGTCAAAAGACCTTGCTTTTCACATTGTGGAAAAGATCAAGCCACCCTCAGTTCAAAATATACTTGATGTACCATACTGGATGCTGGAACCAAGAGGCTTTTTCAGCGTAAAGACTGCCTGGGACTACTTGAGAAGAAGAGATGAATCAAGGGTGACATTCAGGAAGATTTGGGTAAAAGGACTTCCATTTAAAATTGCATTCTTCATGTGGAAAGTTTGGAAAGGGAAACTACCATTAGACGACTTCATGAGGAGAATAGGTTACTTGATGGCATCAAAATGCTGGTGTTGCATAGAACCAAAAGAAGAAACCTTGCAACACTTATTTTTCAAAGCAGATACTACAAGAATTGTGTGGAGATATATTCTCACAAGGGCTGGAATTGGATTGCAGGGACTAACTATGCATCAGGCAATTATTAAGTGTTGGACTGCAGATGTGTGCACCAGAATTAAACCTATTATGCAAGCACTACCAACATGCATTGTTTGGGAACTTTGGAAGAGAAGGAATAACATGAAATATGGGGATACAATATCAACAAGTAGAGTAATCTACCAAGTCTCATCTACAATGCAAGCCTTAATGAAAGTAAGAAAGCCAGGAATATGTATTGTACCTCACAGATGGCATGACATACTAACCATGATGGAGAACTACACACCAAAGCTCAGGGTGGATATAATGTTATGTGAATTTCCAAGTGAAGGGTGGCTTAAAGTTAGCACTGATGGGGCATCAAAGGGGAACCCAGGGAGAAGCTCAATTGATTATTGTATAAGAGATGAACGAGGTGACATTATATTGGCAGTAGGGAAAGAAATTCATGAGACTACAAATACTGTGGCAGAGGCGGTGGCTATAGTAGAAGCACTGAAATTCTGCAAATTACAACAGTATGCACAAGTGAGCATCCCAACAAATTCAATGCTAATGAAGAAAATCATCACTGGTGAGTGGAAACCACATTGGTGCATAGCTGATGAAGTAGAGGAGATTATGCATCTGATTGAAGGTACCAATTATGTGGTGTCTCACATTTTTAGAGAAGGAAATAAGTTGGCTGATCATCTTGCCAACTATGCTCTTGGCTTTGAAGACATATTCTACCAAGAGTTTTGGGAACTCGACTTAAGTAGTAGGAGAATAGTGAATAAAGACAAGTTGCAATGTCCATATCTAAGGGTCAAAGTAGCCAAGAATTGAGGAGAGAAGATATAAGGGAAAATGGAAGGAAGGAGTATAAGTTTGATAAACATATCCAAATCCTAAGGGAGGAGGATATGAAGATCATTCTTTTCACTAACTTTGTGTTCTATTTTGCAGGGAAAGTTACTGTAACTATGCCCTATTATTCAAGGAATTTCCAGTTGGTGGTATCAGTACCTAGTACTCATTCTGCTGGAAGGGAATTGGAGAAGGGAATAATCATAGGAACAAGGAGTTTCACAATATAGTGCACCAGGTTGCACAATAGTATTAGCACCTGGAGTTTGGGACAGGTTCTGGGATCGTAAAGGGTGTTATGGGATCAGATACAAAGGACTGGGAGCATAGCGTGGTCACAAAAAGTGGAATCAATAAGAAGTCATCAAGATAAACATAGAAGGCTGGATATCACTACAAAGAAAAAATTCAAGAGGATGTTGCCCAGAAAGCCTAAGAGAATTGGGCAGCGTGGGTTAGGGATCACTGGAATATGGAGAGGGATAAGTAATGATGAATATGACAATTGTGATGTCTCAGATAAAAAAGATATACCAATTCTGCAGGAGACATCATTTGATCAGCATATTCAAATCCTATGGGAGGAGGATATGTTGATCTTTTTTAGGACTAACTATGTGTTCATTTTGCAGAGAAAGCTACTGTAACTATGGCCTATTCTTCAAGGAACTTCCAGTTGGTGGTATCAGTACATAGTACTCATTCCACTGGGAGGGAATTGGAGGTAGGCATAAGAAAAGAGGCAAAGAAAAACACCCAACTGATCATGATGCTGCCCAGAAATCCTATGATAAGCAACTGGATTTTGGAACCATTTATGGGAGCACTATGGATGTTAGGGAATCAAAGACAAACATATGGTAAATCAAAATGGATACAAGAAGCTAGTTCGATAAGAACTCAACCAAAAAATCTAAGGAAATCATACGACACGCGATTGAAATAGGGTGGTTTAGATGTCTTAAACACTGGACCACACTGATACTAGTAAGGGTGCGTGTGAAAGTGAGTAATTCATGGATCAAAAAGACAAATGTCTCACCTGGGGAGCCTACACATACAGGGAACCAGGAAAATTTTGATATAAAACACAATGGTCATGAGGATCATATAGTAATATTCTATGATCAAATCCTTAGGGAGGAGATCATGGAGATTACTGTTTTATCTAACATCGTGTTCTTTTTTGCAGGAAACGTTACTGTAACTATGCCTTATTCATTGACAAACCTTCTAATGGTGGTATTAGTACTTTGTACTCAACCTATTGAGGGGAAATCATGGATAAGCATAAGTATAAGCATAAGCATAGCAACGTTAAAAGGAAGGGGCAACTTTGATGCCCAGTTTTTCTGCAGGACAGGCCAAGTAAACACATGGTTTTGGCAAAGAGTTTTGAGCTAGATGGCTATGTTGAGACACATTATCTCAATGCAGCATAAACTTTCTATATCCCAAATGTAAAACCATGTAAATATAGTTGTTTAAAAGGCAAGAAATGCACACGAAATGACACATGAAAACTACATGATCGTGCAATTCTGGGCAGAACACTCGACAAGGCACTCTTTGAGCAACTCTATGGACTCACCAATAACAAACTAGAGGTTGTTTTCAGTGCAAATGAGCATATATGGACAATGCTGTATTTCAACATTAATGGCAGCATCAACACAACTCAATCCTCGCTTTGTACATAATTTGGATATGTATACGTGGACAACACTGGAAAAGGGAGTACACGAGCATCAAGTTGGGTCTCAATTCATATACACTTGGGCAGTGCCAAATTTGAAAGGAGAATTGGGCTATATGTGCAAGAAGAGACTTCTATTCACTTTGGGCTACGCATGTAATCAATGAAAATGGTCAGTGCAAAGGATATGGGCTCTTATCAATCAGACAGGGATCTATGGACTTCAAGGGCTAATTTGTTTCATGATCAAAGCCAATGGATTAGTTTTTATACAATATTTAGACTTGTTATTTAATTTTAGTAGCATATCATTATGTAATATCATTATTAGGTATCTCATGCTCAAAAATGATAATAGGTATTATGTAATTTTCATCTCTTACTGTCTTACTCCTAGTTACAACATGCTACTCTATTTTATTACTTTTGATTATTTATAAAAACTAGCCCTAGGCACTGCCTAGTGGATTGCCAAAAAAAAAACACTTTAACTGTTTATGACATGCTGAGTAATCTAGATTGAGACTCATGAGCATCAAACCCAAGTCTCTATTGATTATGCACTGATTTCACAACGTTCAGAATGAAAGTCATGAACGAGTTACGAAGCTAGAGAATAGAAGTTCTGTAATTATTCAAGGAACTAGGCTTAACTATATTTCTGAGGCAATTAGTAATGTCGTAAAAGAAACGTAGTGTAGGGAGAATCATTAACATTCCCAAACATAGAAGTTAACCTCATATACTTTAAGTTCCTGCTCTTGAGAATAATACAACATTCTCCAACCCTTTCAACTTTAATCTATATCAATACAAGTCAAAGGAATTCCAAATTAGCAACAATAGTCATGTTTTGGTCACTTACGCATTTTATCGAACACTTGGTGGCATAAAACTTCATATTCTCTATTAATGGTGTTTCTACACCCAATAACCCATTCTCTTGCTCCTAGATAAAGTCTAAAGTCTCAAATGGCTATAATCAATACCATTCTTTATCACCCAAAAGGTAAGCAATAACCTTAACCAATAATCAACAATCAACATCCCAAACCTATAACCGTTCATGATTTTCTATCAAACCCATCAACTGATATCTCATGAACTAGGGTCTATAATCATTAAACCAATGCTAGAATCAATTAGAGGGTGAATACATTACCTCTTTGAAGTTCAATCCCCTTGAATTCGAGTTATAGGGTTCTTTCTCTCAACAATGATGTCCCAATCGAATATCTAATGATATGGAGGGTTTACTCATGTTAATAAGATGTTGTAAAATTAAATAAACATAGAATCACCATTAGAACTTACCTTGGGTGGTGGAAGGACCCTTAAGGAGTTAGGTTTTTCAGAGTTCCCCTTTCTAGAGCAAGTTTTTATCTTTTTTGGGCTGTGGGGGACGAAATAGGGATTTAAAAATGACTCCCCAAGTGCGCTACCGCACACCTGTAAGCCTGACCGCAGACCTGACCGCGGAAAATGGAAGGAACACTGCCACATATGCGCTGTCGCGGCACGGACTGGGCGCGGAGATTATGCACTATTCTGTAAAACGTACATAACTTTTTGCACAGAGATTCGTTTGGTCTCCACAATATATTGTTGGAAATATATTTCAACGGCCTACAACTTTTATGTTTTGAGTTTTCCTAAATTTCTTACACATTTTCACTAAACTCTGCTGGAAGACGGACCTTCTGTAAACGTAGTCGATTTTGTCGAATCTTATGCACCTCACTTTCCATCTTGATGTTGAAACAACTATTTTCACCCATAATAATCCCGATAGGACTTTATATGTCTAAAATATCCAATTAACACCCATTTAACATATCCACATCTAATCCAAACGTACAGGGTGTTACAAGGTTGTTCAACTTTACAGTTTCTATGGGACGGACCAAGTCACAATCCCTATCGGTGTACGCCCATACGCCCATCACCTAGAATGTGCGTCACCTCAAAATAGTCACATTACAAAAAAATCCGGGTTTCATACCCTCAAGACCAGATATACAACCATTACTTACCTCAATCCGAGAAAATTCCTACTGCGCAATGCTCTTGCCTCTCGATTCGGCCTCCAAGTGCCCCGAATCTAGCCACAAGTAATACAACACAATCAATAAAGGCTAAAGGGATCAATCCCACGAGAAAACTACTAAATTAGAGCTAAAATCAGAAATCTACTCAAACCCGGGCCCCGGGCCTACGTCTCGAAATCCGACAAATGTCACAAAACCCGAAAGCTCATTCACTCACGAGTCTAACCATAATAAATTTATCAAAATAAGACATCATTTGGTCTCTCAAATCCCCAAATTACACACTCCAAAATCCCAAGCCCTAACCCCCAATTTTCACTTCAAAACCCCACTAATTAGGTGGGAAGTCAATGGGAAAACACCATAGCTAAGGATAATAAAGCTCAAGGAACTTACATCAGTGAATAGCCTTGAATCCCTTTCAAAAATTACCTCAAAATCTCCAAAGTCCATGTTCAAAATTGTGGAAATGAGGAAAAATCTTGAAGTCCTCTATTTATACATTCTGCCCAGTGAAACCACACCTGCAGTCTTTTAACCGCACCTGTGGTGCCGCTTCTGGTGTTGAAGCTCCGCTTCTGTGGAAACCCACTTAACGTATTGGTCCCGAACCTGCATCCCAAGTCTCGCACCTGCAGACGCGCACCTGCGCATTCCCTCTGCTTCTGCAGAACCAGCCAATTTCCTCACTTCTGTATCTGCGCCCCCAGCCTCGTATATGCGGGCTCGCAGATGCGACCCCCTTCTTGCACCTGCTGTTCCAGTCCAACTCCGCCTTGCCCGCATCTGCGACCTCCCAAGCACTTCTGCGGGCTCGCATCTGTGGCTCCCACTCCGCAGGTGCAGAAGACACCAGTAGCAGCAGCTTCAACTGCATTGTCCAAGTTCCAAACCTTCCGTTAACCACCCAAAATCACCTCGAGGCCCTCGGGATCTCAACCAAATATACCAACACATCCCATAACATCATGCGAACTTAGTCGAATCTTCGAATCACTCAAAATAACATCAAAACACCAAATTACCCTCGGATTCAAGCCTAAGAACTTCTAAACTTTCAAATTCTGTAAACGATGCCAAAACCTATCAAACCACGTCCGAATGAACTCAAATTTTACACACGAGTCTCAAATGACACCGCGAACCTACTCCAACTTTCGGAAATCCATTCCGACCCCGATATCAAATTTTCCACTACCGACCAAATTGCCAAAATTTTCAACTTTCGCCAATTCAAGCCTAATTGCACTACGTACCTCCAAATCACCTTCCGGACGCGCTCCTGAGTCCAAAATCACCTAATGGAGAACCATCAAAATTCAAATCCGAGATCGTTTACACATAAGTCAACATCCGATTGACTTTTTCAACCTAAGCTTCTAATAAAGAGACTAAGTGTCTCAATTCACTCCGAAACCACTCCGGACCCGAACCAACTAACTCGGTCTATCACAATGTAGCTGAATAACACAAAAAGAGGCAAAAATGGGGGGAAACATGGATTAACTCTCGAAACGACCGGCCAGGTCGTTACATCCTTCCCCTCTTAAACAAACGTTCATCCTCGAACGGCTCTAGAAACTTACTTGGGTCTCAAATAGGTGTGGATATCTACTCCGCATCTCCCGCTCGGTCTCCCAGGTGGCCTCCTCCACAGGCTGACCTCTCCAATGCACCTTCACTGAAGCTATATCCTTTGACCTCAATTTTCGAACATGCAAATCCAAAATGGCCACTGGCTCCACATCATACCATCCAACTGAACCGCGCTGAAGTCCAAAACATGGGACGGATCGCCAATATGCTTCTGGAGCATAGAAATGTGAAACACTGGATGCACACTCGACAAGCTGGGTGGCAAGGCAAGCTTATAAGCCACCTCCCTTATCCTCTGAAGCACCTCAAAAGGCCCAATGAACTGGGGGCTCAACTTGCCCCTCTTCCCAAACCTCATTAAACCCTTCATGGGTGATACCTTCAGCAAACCTTCTCCCCGACCATGAAAGACACATCACGGACCTTCCTGTCCGCATAGCTCTTCTGCCTAGACTACGCCATGCGAAGCCGCTCCTGAATCAATTTCACCTTGTCTAATACATCCTGGACCAAGACTGTACGCAAGAGCTTAGCCTCACCTGGATCAAAACATCCTACTGGATATCTACACCTCCTCCCATATAAAGCCTCGTACAGAGCCATCTGAATGCTCGACTGATAACTGTTGTTCTATGTAAACTCTGCGAGAGGCAGAAACTGGTCCCATGAACCCCCAAAGTCAATAACACAAGCGCGTAACATGTCATCCAATATCTGGATAGTGCTCTTGGACTGTCCGTCCATCTGAGGGTGAAAGGTGTGCTCAACTCAACCTGAGTACCCAACTCTCGTTGCACGGCCCTCCAAAACTGCGATGTAAACTGAGTGCCCCTATTTGAGATGATTGAAACTGGGACACCATGCAGGTGAAAAATCACTCGGATGTAAATCTCAGCCAACCGGTCTGAAGAGTAAGTAGTACAAACTGGAATGAAGTGCGCGAACTTGGTCAGCCAATCCACAATAACCCAAATAGCATCGAACTTCCTCGAAATTTGTGGGAGCCCAACTACGAAGTCCATGGTGATCCGCACCCACTTCCACTCTGGAATCTCTAACCTCTGAAGCAAGACACCCGATCTCTGATGTTCATACTTAACCTGTTGACAGTTGAGACACCGATCCACAAACCCAACTATATCATTCTTCATCCGCCTCCACCAATAGTGCTGTCTCAATTCCTGGTACATCTTCGCGGCACCCGGATGGATGGAATACCGCGAGCTGTGGGCCTCCTCAAGAATCAACCCCCGAAGACCATATACATTAAAGCACACATATCCAACGCTACATCCTCAACATGCCATCACAACCAATAGTCACATCCCTAGCATCACCTCGCTGAACCCTGTCCTGAAGAACGAGCAGGTGGGAGTCATCATACTGACGCTCCCTGATACGGTCATAAAGAGAAGACCTGGAGACCGCACAACAATACCCGACTCGGCTATGAAATATCAATCTAACAAGCTAGCCCGCTAAGGCCTGAATATCCAATGCCAACGGTCTCTCTACTGCCGGAAGATATGCTAAACTTCCCAAACTCTCTGCCTGGTGACTCAAAGCATTAGCCACCATATTGGCCTTCCCCGTATGGTACAAAATAGTGATCATAGTCCTTAAGAGGCTCCAACCATCTTCGTTGATGAAAATTAAGATCTTTCTGCTTAAACATATGTTGCAGACTTCGGTGATCAGTATAGATCTCACAATGAACCCCGTACGAATAATGACGCCAAATCTTCAAGGCGTGAACAATGGCTGCTAACTCAAAATCATGGACATGATAGTTTTTCTCATGAGTCTTCAACTGATGCGAGGCATAGGCAATCACCCTACCCTCCTGCATCAGAATACATCCAGTACTTATCCTGGAGGCATCACAATAAACGGTGTAAGAACCTGAAGCTGATGGTAGAACGAACACTGGAGCTGTGGTCAAAGTAGTCTTGGGCTTCTGAAAGCTCTCCTCACACTCATTCGACCACCTCAATGGAGCACCCTTTTGGGTCAATTTGGTCAAGGGCGATGCAATCGATGAAAATCCCTCCACAAAGCGACGATAATAGCTCGCCAAACCAAGAAAGTTCCTAATCTCCGTGGTTGAGGACGGTCTAGGAAAACTCTGCACCGCCTCTATCTTCTTCATATCTGTTGCGCCCCCCTCTTTCCTCCCCTTCCGGACCGGTGAGGGTATTCGACATTATTAGGACAACTCGTTTCCTTTTGGGAAAGGGATAAGGAATTGAAGAGTTGTCACTTAACGATTTTAAGGTGCGTTAGGGCACCTACTAAAGGTTATTTACAAACAAAGATTAGATAAACCAGAGATAGGGTAAGGGCTTGAAATTACTTTAAGGGGAAGATATTAGGCACCCCTCGAAGTCCAGAACAGTGGTTCCTGGCCCAAAAAAACTTTGTGAACAGATAGCATATAAGCAATAAACACATAGGTAAATAGATGAAGGTTTTGAGAAGATTTGCAGTCCAAGCACACATATGTGTTTAAGTTTAAAATATTTAAAGGCTAAGCACATATACAAAATTCTGGAGGTTTTACAATATAAGCACACATGTGTGAGGGATAGAGGGGGGGGGGGAGGGGGCTCCTAGGTTGTTTATCCTATAGGATCACATCAGTATAATGCCCAGTAATCACTCCTCAGAATAGGGGCTACACGTGGCATTAGCGCACCGGATATCATATCCATGTCTACCCTTCCCACCCCTTAGTGGTTATTAAGCGAGTTTATTTAACGACCTCTATGCATGCTGTTACCCGTCCTTTCTTAATGGAGCTGGAGGAATTTAGGACTTCTAAATATAGACAGTTCTAGACAAAACCCTTAAGGTTAAAAGGATAAAATTCTAAGCGACAGGAAAGACCAAATAGGACTTTACAAATAAATGCAAGAAAAAGCAGTTAAAAGGCTCAGACTTACCTCCACATATAAAGCACATAAGCAACACGTCTCAAACACAAACAAGAGGCATTTTTATTAGACAGAATCCTAAGACAGGATATCTAAGTGAATATCAATGCACATAAGTGTGCAGCTTTATTTATAAACTCAATAGCAAGGACCTAATCAGTTTGCCTACTGATTTTAAAACCTGTTAGCCTTTAGACAGTAAAAAGTATTCATTTTTTAAGAGATTGATTACCTAAGGCTTTCCTAGGCGTGGGGTTGTGCGTAGTAATTACCAGAATTGTTAAAAACAGTTCAGAAGTTGTTTTACCTAAAAGCATGTTGTTCTAGATGATATGATTATGCAGAGATTGTTACTAGTTTTATTAAGAGCAAGACAATTAGATGTGACACTATTTCTACCTTTTCGTGAGTCAGTAGTTAAACTAGGCGTGGTTAAGCAGATGTAAGTGAAATCCTAGAGCACAGTATCTAATATACACATATAAATGCAGGATGGCTAAGACATAATTTCAGGATGCATAGGATTCCTAAAGCATGATTTCTAAAATGCACAAAGAGTTACAGGATGATTGGAACATGATTTTGAATGCACAGGAGTAACAAATTTTATGTTAACGTTGTTTATTGTCCTAGGAGCAGGATTTCTAAGCGATAAACATAAAGCATGGCTGAGATGCTAAAACAGTAGACATGAAATCCTAGGAACATGGTATCTAGTGCATGCTTGGCATGGTTTAAATGAACGTGCTGGTCCTAAAACATGGATTCTAATGAATATAGAAACAATGTAAAGCTTAAAACATGATTTCTACCCGATGATGTTAACAGAACTATATGGCTACCCTCCCCACTTCACTAGCCATCCCCAATACTGTTTACAAATAATTATTACAGACCAGCTGAGTAAATTACATAAATAGATAAAGGAAAAGAAGAAGTTAAACTATAGGGAGCCTGAAAACAGGCCCAGATTCCCAGAACCTCAAGTGCCCAAATGTTTCATAACCTTTATCATATCTTGATGTGTCAGAGTTCCCTAAGGACCTCAAGGGATCCCGAACAGTGCTCACACCCAGATTTCATAACCATAATTGAGTAAGTGCAGTGTGGAAGGGCCATCCCCAGTGCATCAGAGTTTAGAGGGATCTCACAAGAATCCCAAGGCAGTCATACACTGGAGGGGCAAAACCTAAGGATCTAAGAGTAGAGTGAGAGTGCTTGACATAGTTTCGAAAAGGGTTTAAATAGGAAAGCAATATTTGAAAGAAAGGATTCAGTTACAGTAGTTTTATAAAATAGGAGAGTTGTTTAGCAGTAAAACAATTTTGATAAGAGTGGTGAAATCAAACGGACAACAGATCAAACACAGAGTCCAAATAGGTTCAGCAATACTCAAAGAACAACCCTTCACGCAGGGATAATTGGGGACTGGGGACACATAATACACATATAATAAACACAAGTCTCTTGCAATTAAGGGGTAGCTAATAGTGTGAATAATGAGACATGAATTCAGGAGTGCTAATTAGAACATAGTCACAGAATCAGAAGTGCTTAGGGGGGTTCATGGGATAGGGAGATGACATAGTATAGGATTTCATAGCAGTGAGGACATAGAAACACTAAACATGATTGAGCATAGCATCATGGAAAATTAGGGTAACAAATCAATAAGGCATACCAGAACTAGGCTATTGGTACACAAGCACCAAAACAGAATTGAGTCATATTGAATCAGATTACAAGTTTATAAAAACATGCTAATCCTAAAGAGTTAAGACATAATTAGCATACTAGATGAAGCAATGATGCAAAAAGGTCAATTGCATGTTGAACAACAAAACAATAGATAGAAACATATCAAGAACATGATAAACTGAAGCAGTAAAAGAAACATATTGGTTTTGGGACTTAAATTGAAAATCAGAGCATACCAGTAAAGGGACAGTAAACAAAAAGGTGAAGGGGGCATGAGAGCAAAATAGTTAGCCTTGGCTTGCAGTCGGCTAACTCAGAATAATAATAAGTGACACAGAAAGAGAGCAGAAAGCTTTGAGTGTAGGAGATAGAGTTTGAACTAATGTGTTCGTCCGTTTAGTGTCAATGAGAGAGAGAGCATATATAGTAGTTTGAAACTAGGTAGGATAAGGTAACAATCAAAGTCAGGCAGTGATTGGGGAATCAGAATCAATCAACATAAGATCAATATAAGTACTCCCTTCAATTAAGGAGTTAACTTTGAACGGTAATAGACATGCAATAAATAAGGAAAGATACCATATGACTGGAATATAACACAATAAGGAAATAATTTCAACACAGTACCAGTATAGAACATGTAGTTGAGGCTAGGTTCAGAGGATTCTAATTAAGGAAATAACATGAGAATTAATTTGACATCATAGTCGACCATAAAATAAGGCAAGAAATAAGCTAAGGTCAGAAAATCAGCAGGGAAATCATCATAAGGGATTAGTGAAAAGTATCAATCACAGGGAAGCAAAGGTTCAAATAGGAAATAGTACTGATTAGGGGGAATCAACACAAATTGCACAGAATAAACACATGATAAGCAAGGCAGAAGGCAAGAATTAGAACCTTAATAGACATGGTAAAGTAAAGATCATATAGAATCAGAGTTTCAAACTGGAATATAGTACTGATAAACATAAACCTCTGAGAGTTAGAGAGGTAAGCACATAATAGGCATAAATAGGCAGAATCAAAAACCCTAGTAAGCCAAATAGGGTGAAAGTCACACAAAAGTAGGAGTTCACATAGAACATAGTATGACTTAACAGAATAGACATGATATAGGCGGAAGAAGCAACAATCGGAAACCCTAATGAACATAATAGGGTAGAAATCACAAAATACTCAGATTAATCGAAGCAGATTCATGAGAATCAAATATGTAAACAAGTTGAAAGAACGAACAGTAAAGACGAACTCCGAACCCAAAGATTAAACCAAGAAACTTAGGGTTTTTAACATAATAAAATCAGATGAAGGAAAAACTTAAAATAATCGTTTAAACACAGTGAAAATCACAGAATAGCACTAAAGTCAGAAGAAGAATCATTTTTTGAAAAGAGGTTAAGAAACCCTAGTTTAAAGATGAAGAGATGCTTCAGAAAAAATCAGAAAAATCTTTAAGAAAAGAGTAAAGATAACTCGAATAGACTCAGATCTGTTGCAGATCTAAGAAATCCAGTGTTAAAATTAGGGTTTCAGAGAGAGAACCCAAAGAGAGAGAGAGAGAGAGTCGGCTTAGAAACCACAGGTTCTAGCCGGAGATGGGAGGATCTTACTCAGATGGCCATGGACGGCCTGAGAATGATATGAAAACCATGGGAGGTGAGTGAACCGCCTTCTGGTTCCTTTGAGGACCTCAAGGAAGCAATAACCCGGTGTGGGAAGGAGCTATGGAGGCTGGGATGGTGGTGAGACCACCATAGTTACCGGCAAGTCGACGGCCGGTGAGAGGTTAGGTTTAGTAGAGAGAGTTTGAGAGATGAGAGAGAAGTGTAACGACGGAGTGAAAGAGCGAAATGAGAAGGGAAGGGGGGGGGGGTAGTTTCTAGGGTTAATTAAGGAAAGGGGAGATCCGAACCGTTGATTAAAATTGATCAACGGTCCAGATTAGACAATGGATTAGGTCGGGTAGGATAGTGTATTGGGCTTGGGGTATTTGGGCCCTTTTTAAGCAGACTTGGGTCTGGTTTAATTAGGTTATAAATGAAATGAAGGTGGCTATCTGTTAAATACCACATGTAAATTAATTAAAACAATTTATAAAAAATAGATGTTAATTATAAAAATGAATTTCATGCGTAGAAAATAATTAAGATGATTACTTAGTATTTTAAAAATACAAATGATTAATTTCTTGATAAAAATAGTATAAAATAGTATAAAATCGTATGATTGGGCTATAATTGCAAAGTTATTGCAATTATAGCCAAAAGGTACCAATTTGGCTAATTATGAAATAATTTGGTCTTAATTGGACCAAAAATAATTAATGAAACCAAGAAATTCTTTTGAAATCATTTGTAATGTAATTTTATAATTATTTATTGGCAATAAAATGCTAGATAGATTAATACAAATATAGGAAAATTGTGGAAAAATATCAATTGCTATTGATACATGATTTTGAAGCTATATATGCAAATGTAAAATATTTTGAGGAAAAATTGGGTATCAACAATATCCACCCAAATACCCTCACTGAACACCACGTACCCCAAGAATAATACTGAACCGAGTCAAAAATCACACTTGGAGAACTTTGCATAAAGCTTCTCCTCCCTCAATCTCTGCAATACAATCCCCAAATGCTGAGCATGATCTTCCTAGCTACGGGAGTACACCGGGATGTCATCAATGAATACAATAACGAATGAGTCCAAGTAGGGCTAGAATACACTGTTCATCGAATGCATGAACGCTTCTGGGGAATTGGTCAACCCAAAAGACATCACTAAGAACTATAATGGCCATATCGAGTCCTAAAAGCTGTCTTAAGAATATCCGAATCCCGAATCTTCTGCTGGTGATACCCGAACCTCAAATCCATCTGAGAGAACACCCTCGTTCCATGAAGCTGGTCAAATAGATCATCAATACGAGGCAAAGGATACTTGTTCTTGACTGTGACCTTGTTCAACTGCCTGTAATCAATGCACATCCTCATGGAACCATCATTCTTCTTCACAAATAGAACCGGTGCACCCCAAGGTGACACTCTAGGCCGAATAAACCCCGTATCAAGGATTTCCTAAACCTGTTCTTTCAAATCCTTCAACTCCGCCGATGCCATACGATACTGTGGAATAGAAATGGACTAAGTGCCCGACACCAAATCAATACCAAAGTCAATATCCCTGTGAGGCGGCATGCCCGGTAGGTCTACGGGAAACACATCCGAAAAATCACGTACCACCGGAACAGAATCAATGGCAGTAGTCTCTGTACTAACATCCCTCACGAAAGCCAAATAGGATAGACAACCCTTCTCAACCAGACGATGAGCCTTCAAATATGAAATCACACTACTACGTACATAGCCTATAGAACCACTCCACTCAACCCTCGGCAATCCCGGCATCGCCAAATCAGGGTCTTAGCGTGACAATCTAGAACAACATGACATGGAGACAACCAATCCATACCCGATATCACATCGAAGTCAACCATACTGAGCATCAAAAGGTCCACTCGGGTCTTAAGACCCCCAATAGATACCACACATGTTCGATATACACGGTCCACAATAATAGTATCGCTCACAGGAGTAGATACATGAACAGATGAGACTAAAGACTCTCGGGGCATATCCAGAAAATGAGCGAAATACAAGGAAACATATGGATACTTGCAACAGGGTCAAACAGTAGCGAGGAATCCCGGTGGCAAACTGAAACAATACATGTAATCACTGCATCTGGTCTGGCAGGGAGTGCATAGAAACGGTCCTGACCACCACCTTATCGGCCTCTCCCTAGGGCGACCCCTAACTGACTGACCTCTACCCGAGATGACTGGGCGGGTGGTAAAGTAACTAGTGCTGAAGTCTAAGGCTGACTCCTCTGCTGAGATGGACCTCTGTGACGACGAGGACATCACCTCCACATAAGCCTAAACTCCCAACACTCAAAATAACTCCCCTGGTGCCGGTGATGGGGACTGAAGGGATCCCCGGGCACCGGGATAACTGGTAGAAGAACCTGGCATAGAGAAGCCCTGAACTAATGGAACACGGTACAAACTATGGGCTGGGAGGGCACTGAGTGATGAGTGGCCCTGATGAGAACTATGGCCCGATGATGCACCACAGTGAACTGGGCAGGCCGTCTGAGCATGCCTGAATAGACGACCTCTACCGTGCTGGAACTGACCCCCATGAGGAGCACCACTAAATCCACCCTGTCCTCGAGGCCTCTTGGCCTCTCTCTCAACCCTCTCCTGACCGCGAACCATCTCAATCTGCCGAGAAATGTCGACAACCTCATCAAAAGTAGCGCCAGACACTCTCTCTGGTCATAACAGTCGCAGCTGAAAAGTGAGGCCATCAATAAACCTCCTGTTCCTCTCCCTGTCTGTGGGAACAAACCAGATAACATGACTCGTGAGACCTATGTAACCTAGGTTCTGATACCAACTTTTCACGACCCTAAACTCAAACCTGTCATGATGGCGCCTATTGATGGTATTAGGCCAGCCAACTTTTACAATAGTTCACTCAAAGATTTTCCAAAAAGACTTTTTGTATAACATAATTCATTAAAGAACAAGAGTATAACTCAAAAATAGAAATGCCGAAAGAAAAACCCCAATCATAGGGGTGTCACTAAGTCATGAGCAACTACTAAAACTGGTCCGACAATAACATGACTAACACAGTCTGGAAAATCTAAAATACGACTAAAGGAAAGATAGAGAAGAAGAAATCAAGGTTGCAAACGCCAGGCAACTACCTTGCTATTTCCAATGATCAGCTACAGGACTATCAGCAGCTGCTGCCATGAGCAGAAGTGCTTGGATCTGCACACAAGGTGCATGGAGCAACGTGAGTAACACCAACTCAGTAAGCAACAGAAGTAAATAAGGACCGAGAAGTAGTGACAAGCTAAATGCAAGTACAATTCATTTCACAAAAATTCAGTAAAGTGGCATGCTTTACATCCACAATTTAAGTCAAATCAGCTTGTTTAAATCAAATTCAAGTAAAGTCAACAAGAAATATCTTTCAACAGTTCTCAAACAAGGACTCAAAGCAATTATGTGCATAAATAATGAAATCATATACTGCCCCTCAGGCAAACATCACCCAGTCCTCCCAATCACTCCAACCTCACAATCACTCATGCCTCACATCTTCTCAGCACTCGGCACTCGGCACTCGCACTCAGTAGGTACCTGAACTCACTGGGGGTGTGTACAGACTCCGGAGGGGCTCCTTCAGCCCAAGAGCTATATCAATGCCAATCATGATAGAATTAATGAAACATGGTGCGGCGTGCAGCACGATCCCATAAATGTCCTCACAAATCAGGCCCTCGGCCTCACTCAGTCATCAATCTCTCAGTCTCTCGGGCTCTTAGAAATCAAAGTAATCAGCCCAAACGACATTGACATGATGCATCAAATAGAATAACAGAGACTGAGCTATGATGTAAGAATGCATGAACATGGATGAGTACGGAATATCAACTATAACAATGACAGGACAACAAGAAACGACCTCTAAGGGTCCAAACAATACCGGCATAAAGCCTAAACAAGGTATCTATCATGATTTATAGTCCATCTTTCTATAACACATAAGGATCATATAACTAACAATAGGTTGTTCAACTTTACAGTTTCTACGGGACGAACCAAGTCATAATCCCTATCGGTGTACGCCCACACGCCCGTCACCTAGTATGTGCTTCACCTTCAAATAGTCACATGACACAAAAATCTGGGGTTCATACCCTGAGGACCAGATTTATAACCATTACTTACCTCAATCCGAGAAAATTCCTACTCCGTAATGCTCTTGCCTCTCGATTCGGCCTCCAAGTGCCCGAATCTAGCTACAAGTAATATAACACAATCAATAAAGGCTAAATGGATCAATCCCATAAGAAAACTACTAAATTAGAGCTAAAATCCGAAATCTACTCAAACCTGGCCCCCAGGCCGACATCTCGAAATCCAACAAAAATAAAAAACCCGAAAGCCCATTCACTCATGAGCCTAACCATACTAAATTTATCAAAATACGACATCATTTTGTCTCTCAAATTCCTAAATTATACTCTCCAAAATCCCAAGCCCTAACCCCCAATTTTTCACTTCAAAACCCCACTACTAAGGTGGGAAATCAACGGGAAAACACCATAGCTAAGGATAATAAGGCTCAAGGAACTTACCTCAGTGAATAACCTTTAATTCCCTTCAAAAATCACCACAAAAGCTCCAAAGTTCGTGTTCAAAATTGTGGAAATGAGGAAAAATCTCGAAATCCTTTATTTATACATTCTGCTAAGTGAAACTGCACCTGCGGTGCCACTTCTACGGTTGAAGCTCCGCTTCTGCGGAAACCCACTTAACATACTGGCCCCGCACCTGCGTCCCAGGTCTCGCACCTGCGCATTCCCTCCGCTTCTGCAGAACCAACCAATTTCCTTACTTCCGCATCTGCGGCCCCAGCCTCACATCTGCAGGCTCGCAGATGTGACCCCTTCTCGCACCTGCGGTTCCATTCGAACTCGCCTTTCCCGCATCCGCGACCTCCCAAGAACTTCTGCGGGCTCGCACCTGTGGCTCCACTCCGCATGTGCGGAAGACACCAGTAGCAGCAGCTTCAGCTGCATTTTCCAAGTTCCGAACCTTCTGTTAACCACCCGGAATCATCCCGAGGCCCTTGGGACCTCAACCAAACATACCAACATGTCCCATAACATTGTACGAACTTAGTCGAACTTTTGAATCACTCAAAACAACATCAAAATACCAAATTACCCTCAGATTCAAGCCTAAGAACTTCTAAACTTCCAAATTACGCAAACGACGCCGAAACCTATCAAACCACATCCGAATGACCTCAAATTGTACACACACGTCAAAAATGACACCGCGAACCTACTCCAACTTCCGAAAATCCATTCCGATCCCGATATCAATTTTTTCACTGCCGACCAAAATCGCAAATTTTTTCAACTTTCGCCAATTTAAGCTTAATTTCAATACCGACCGCCAAATCACATTCCGTACGCGCTCCAAAGTCCAAAATCACCTAACGGAGCTAACGGAACCATTAAAATTCAAACCCGAGATCATTTACACATAAGTCAACGTCCGATTGACTTTTCCAACTTATGCTTCTGATAAAGAGACTAAGTGTCTCAATTCACTCCGAAACCACTCCGGACCCGAACCAACTAACCCGGTCTATCACAATGTAGCTGAATAACAAAAAAAGAGGCAGAAATGGGGGAAACGGGGCTATAACTCTCGAAACGACCGGCCGGGTCGTTACGACCACTACCCCCACCCCCACCCCACCCTCGCTGCCCCTCAACCCCGCAAAAAAAGTTTTTATTTTTTTATATTTTTTTGTAATTTTAAATTTCTGTTTTTTTCGTTTTTCTTCCCCCTCCCCCCTCCCCGAAAAAAAATATTTTTTTAATATATTTTTTTGTTTTAGTTTTTTTATTATTCGGTTTAAAGGTTCAAAATTTTACAAGTTCCAATGTTATGAGTTCGGAGGTTTATGTGTTTGGAAATTTGTGGGTTTAGAAATTATAAAGTTTACGGGTTCAAAATTTCGCGGTTTTGAAAGTGCAGCGATTCAGAAGTTTATGAAATTTATGGGTTCGTAAGGTTGTTTGTTCGAAAATTTATAGCTTCAGGTTTATTATATCTAAATTATTTATGAATACTCTTGAAAAGTCATTTTCCTTAATTTGTTTACCAAACACCGGAAAATGAATAAAATTACTACTTATTTTCCAAAAAAATATTTTCCAGAAAAATATTTTTCGTTATATCAAACACACCCGTTATCTCCTTTTAAAAAGTAATAACTTTACATGAAAGTGGTTTAACATTACAAAATATGTTCCTATCTCATGCAAGCAGTTATTAAAATTATGACCTGTTTTTGTATGGTCTCATGTGACACACAGGACATTTAACTCAAATAAAAGCGCGTCAAATGCGTAGATTAATTATCGAACAGACATTTTTTTTGTTTATCTTAAATTCTTGTCTAACTGCAAATAATTAAAGAATCTTAATGATTAGTTTTACACTAATGACCATTTGAAAAAGGAAAGGTTAGCTATACTATCCATTTCATAATTAAAGTAGATTAAACTGCAAGAAACTGATGAAGATGAGATTGACGCAATTATAAAGTAAGGGAAGTGCGTGGCTAGTAAATTACTAGTAATTGCCATGTGTAATTTGACAAAGAAAAAAGCTAAGTATATCGTGTAATTTGGTAGACATAACAGCGCTCATCAACCACTTTTTGGTTTTGCGAGAAATAACCACTTTTGGAGTTTCAAGCAGGGCGTTCGGATTTGATATAAAAATTTGGTTTGGATTTTTGATCTTTAGATTGAAAAAATTGTGTAGAAAGTTGTTCATTTTTGTCACAATCATCCAAATAAAGCATTAAAGTAATAAAATCTTCATCAGGGAAATATAACAGAGACATTAAATATATGAGATAATATCTAATGGATAGGGCTCTTTACAATTGACAATGGGTACGGTATTGGACTTATTTCTACTGACATTTGAATAATTGACTAAATAAAAATTATAAAAGATTTGGATTTTCGAATATCCAAAAATACAAAGTACAAAATTCAATATCCAATCCGAAATCCAATCATTCTAAAATTAAATCTAAAATTCAATCCCTTATCCGAAAATACAAACTAAAAATCCAAAAAATTGAAATTTCTGTTTAGATTTCGAGTGTGCTCAAACTATGCTCACCCGTAGTTTCAGATGCACAAGTAAAACTTCAGGAGATTATCTTGATGAAGTTTCACTTGTGAAATTTTAAATTTCCCGAATAATGATTATAGGTTGAGAAGTGGCTATTTGCGAACTTTTTTCCTATAATTTGTAAATCAGTGCCAAATGTGGCTCATAATAGTGTGGTCCGTCCAGCCTGCCTATTTTTGACGGTACCTAACGTAACCGGTCCTGAAAGATGGGTCAAGGGTCAAATATAAATTATACATTTATGCATATATTATACACGGATTATATATTTTACATTTGCCGACTATTTTTTAGTTTAAAAAATTAAGTGAGCGACTATTGAGATTAATTCTTTTACTAATATTGCACATATTGACTCGTAGAGGCTGCCCAAATGTCACGACCCAAAACTAACCCTGGCGTGATGGCGCCTATCATGGTACTAGGCAAGTCGACACATTACTAAAACAAATCGGTATTTCATTCTTAAGAGATAATTCAAAGTTATTCGTTATAAAACCTTCGTAAAGAAGTTCAAATCAAAACAAAAGTGCGGGAAAAGAAAATCCAACATCGGTGTGTCACTAGTCATGAGCAACTACTACAGCTGTCTGATAGTATCAAGACTAACATAGTCTGGGATTAATCAAATACAACTAAGGGAAGATAAAGAGGGAGAAAAGCAGGGCTGCGATTGCCAGACAACTACCTTGCTAACTCCGATGGGCCACAAATGGAATAATCAGCAACCGCTACCGTGTCCAGAAACGCCTGGATCTGTACACAAGGTGCAGAGAGTAACGTGAGTACGCCAACTCAGTAAGTAACAACAATAAATAAAGACTGAGAAGTAGTGACGAGCAAAAATGCAAGTATAGTTCATATCACAAAAACTTAGTAAAATACGACATGTTTTAAAACCACAGTTTGAGTCAAATCAGCTCATTTAAATCCAGTTCCAGTAAAATCATTTAAAACATCTTTCAACAGTTTTCAAAAAAAGACTCAATGCAAATGTGAGGAAAAATGATGAAATCATATTCAGCCCCTCGGGCAAACATCACTCATATACAGCCCCTCGGGAAAACGTCACAATCACTCATGCCTCACAGTCACTCAATCACTAAGCACTCGACACTCGCACTTAGTAGGTACCTGCGCTCACTGGGGGTGTGTACAGACTCCGGAGGGGCTCTTTCAGCCCAAGCGCTATATCAACGCTCATCATGGCAGAATCAAGGAAACATGCTGCGGCATGCATCCCGATCTCATAAATATCCTCACAAATCACACCCTCCGCCTCACTCACTCATAACTTCTCCAGCCTCTCGGGCTCTCAGAAATCAAAGTATTTAGCCCAAACAACATTTATATGATGCATCAAAATAGAGTAATAGAGAATGAGTTGTGCAGTAAATATGTATAAACATGACTGAGTATAGATTTTCAATCAAAAACAATGAGTGGACAGCAAGAAAGGACCTCCAAGGGTCCAAACAACACTGCATAAGGCCTAAACATGGCATCCAACTAATTTCAGAATTTCTTTCTAAAACACGTAAGAAGCATGTAGTTTCAACAAAATATTCAACTTTACATTTGATACGGGACGAACCAAGTCACAATCTCCAACGGTGCACACCCAAACTCCCGTCATCTAGCATGTGCGTCACCTTAAAATAGTCATTTGACATAAAAATCCGGGGTTTCATACCCTCAGGGCTAGATTTACAACCGTTATTTACCTCAAACCGATCAAATCTCTACTCCGCGATGATCTTGCCCCTTGATTCGGCCTCCAAATGCTCTGAATGTATTCAGAACCAGTACAATACTATCAATATACGCCAAAGGAATGAATTCCACAAGAAAAACTATCAAATTAGACTCAAAACCCGAAATCGGCTCAAACTCGGCCCCCGGGCCCACGTCTCGAAATCCGACAAACATTACAAAACTTGAAATCCTATTCACTCACGATTCCATACATACAAAATTTATCAAAATCCGACATTATTTGGTCCCTCAAATCCCCAAATCGAACTCTTCAAAATCCCAAGCCCTAACCCCTCATTTTGACCCCTAATTTCCACTAATTAAATGATAAAACCACGGGAAAGTATCATATATAGGAGTATTAGAGCTCAAGAAACTTATCTCACTGAAAACCCCTTGAATCTCCCTTCAAAATCACTCCAAAAGCTCCAAAAACCAACTTGAAGATGGTGGAAATAAACCAAAATTCGCGAAGTCTCCTTTTTATATTTTCTGCCCAGGCTTTTTGCACCTGCGGCTAATTATGCGCACCTGCAGTGCCGCATCGATGCAAAAACATACGCACCTACAGAAACCAACTTAATTTTTGCATCTGTACCCCAGGTTCCGCACCTGCGGGCGCGCACCTGTGCACATCCTTCCGCTTCTGCGGAACTGGCCATTCTCCTTCTTCCGCATATGTGCCCCAAGTATCGCACCTGCGGGCTCGCAGATGCGACCTCTCCTACGCACCTGTGAACCCATCCTTCCTCAGCACTATCTCGCCTGCAAACTCCCACACGCATCTGCGGCCTCGTGCCTGCGGCTCCCCTTCCGCAGGTGCGAAAAACACCAGTAACCTCAAACACCAGCATAATCAGCTATCTCCCAACACCAAATATTGATCTGTTAACCACCCGATACACTCCCGAGGCCCTTTGGACCTCAACCAATCATACCAACAAGTCATATAACAACATAAAAAACTTAGTCAAACCCTTGAAACAGTCAAAACAAAATCAAAACACCAAATTACCCCCGGATTCAAGCCTAAGAACTTCTAACTTTCAAATTTCGCAAACGACGCCGAAACCTACCAAACCACGTCCGAATGACCTCAAATTTTACACACACGTCAAAAATTACACTAAGAACCTATTCTAACTTTCGGAATTCCATTCAACCTCGATATCAAATTTTCCATTGCCGACCAAAATCGCCAAATTTCCAATTCAAACCTAATTCTACCACGGACCTCCAAATTACATTCCGGACGCGCTCCTAACCTAATGGAGCTAACCGAACCATAAAAATCAAAATCCGAGATCGTTTACACATAAGTCAATATCCGATCGATTTTTCCAACTTAAGCTTCTAAATAGGAGACTAAGTGTCTCATTCCACTCCGAAACCACTCCGTACCCGAACCAACCAACCCGATACAATACAATACAGATGTAGAACACAAAAAGAAACATAAATGGGGGAAACGAGGCTATAACTCTCGAAACAACTAGCTAGGTCGTTACATCCTCCCCCTCTTAAACAAACGTTCATCCTCGAACGAGTCTAGAAATATACATGGAGTCTCAAATAGGTGTGGATATCTGCTCCGTATCTCCCGCTCGGTCTCCTAGGTGTCCTCCTCCATAGGATGACCTCTCCACTGCATCTTCATTGAAGCTATGCCTTTGACCTCAACTTTCAAACATGTCGATCCAAGATAGCCACCGGCTCCACATCATAAATCATATCACCATCCATCTGAACCGTTCTGAAGTCCAAAACATGGGACGGATCGCCCACATATTTTTGGATCATGGAAACATGAAATACCAGGTGCACACTCGACAAACTGGGTAGAAAGGTGAGCTTATAAGACACCTCTCCTATCCTCTATAGCACCTCAAATGGTCCAATGAACCGGGGGCTCAAATTTCCCCTCTTCCCAAACCTCATAACACCCTTCATGGGTGATACCTTCAGCAAAACTTCTCCCCAACCATAAAAGACACATCACAGACCTTCCTGTCCGCATAGCTCTTCTGCCTAGACTGCGCCGTGCGAAGTCTCTCCTAAATCCATTTCACATTATCTAATGTATCCTGAACCAAGTCTGTACCCAAGAGCCTAGCCTCACCCGGCTCAAACCATCCTACCAGAGATCTACAACTCCTCCCATACAAAGCCTCGTACGGAGCCATATGAATACTCGACTAATGACTGTTGTTGTAAGAGCGCAACATGTCCTCCAATATCTGAATAGTGCGCTCGGACTATCCGTCTATCTGAGGGTGGCAAGCTGTGCTCAACTCGATCTGAGTACCTAACTCTCGCTGCACGACCCTCCAAAACTGCGGTGTGAACTGAGTACCTCTATCTAAAATGATGGAAACTGGGACACCATGCAGGCGAACAATCTCTCGAATATAAATCTCAGCCAACTACTCTGAAGTATAAGTAGTACCAACAGGAATGAAGTGTGCAGACTTGGTCAGCCGATCCACAATAACCCAAATAGCATCGAACTTTCTCGAAGTCTGTGGGAGCCCAACTACAAAGTCCATGGTGATCCGCTTCCACTTCCACTCCTTGATCTCTAATCTCTGAAGCAAGCCACCCGGTCTCTGATGCTCATACTTAACCTGCTGACAGTTGAGACACCAAGCTACAATGCCAACTATATCCTTCTTCATCCTCCTCCACTAATAGAGCTGTCTTAAATCCTGATACATCTTCACGGCACCCAGATGGATGGAACATCGCGAGCTGCGGGCCTCCTCGAGATTCAACTCGCAAAATGCATCTACATTAGACACACATATCCGTTCCTGCATCCTCAACACGCCATCATCACCAATAGTCACATCCCCAGCATCACCTCGCCGGACCCTGTCCTGAAGAACGAGCAGGTTGGGGTCATCATACTGACGCTCCCTGATATGTTCATAAAGAGAAGACATGGAGACGATGCAAGCCAATGCCCGACTCGGCTCCGAAATATCCAACCTCACAAGCTGCCCCGCTAAGGCCTGAACATCCAATTCCAAGGGTTTCTCTGCTGCCGAAAGATATGCTAAAGTTCCCAAACTCTCTGCCCGGTGACTCAAAGCATCAGCCACGACATTGGCCTTCCCCGGATTGTACAAAATAGTGATATTATAGTCCTTAAGAAGCTCCAACCATCTCCGCTGATGCAAATTAAGATTCTTCTGCTTAAACAGATGCTGCAGACTCCGCTGATCAGTATAGATCTCACAATGAACCTTATACAAATAATGACACCAAATCTTCAAGGTGTGAAAAATGGTTGCTAACTCAAGATCATAGACATGATAGTTCTTCTCATGGGTCTTCAACTAGTGCGAGGCATAGGCAATCACCCTACCCTCCTGAATCAAAACATTTCTAATACCTATCCTCGAGGCATCACAATACACGATATAAGAACCTAAAGCTGATGTCATAACTAACACTGGAGCTGTGGTAAAGGTAGTCTTGAGCTTCTGGAAGCTCTCCTCACACTCGTCCGACCACCTGAACAGAGCACCCTTTTGGGTCAATTTGGTTAAGGGCGATGCAATAGATGAAAATCCCTCCACA
Source organism: Nicotiana knightiana (assembly GCA_005239525.1). Lineage (NCBI taxonomy): Eukaryota > Viridiplantae > Streptophyta > Magnoliopsida > Solanales > Solanaceae > Nicotiana > Nicotiana knightiana. The sequence goes on along the minus strand of ML371391.1, from coordinate 31,613 downwards.
AAGTGACGACAATAACCCGCAAAACAAAGAAAGCTCCTAATCTCCGTGGCTGAGGATGGTCTAGGCCAATTATGCACCGCCTCTATCTTCTTCGGGTCCAACAGAATACCCTCACTGGACACCATGTTCCAAAGAATGCTACTGAACCGAGCCAAAACTCACACTTGGAGAACTTTGCATAAAACTTCTCCTCCCTCAATGTTTATAATACAATCCTCAAATGCTGAGCATGCTCCTCCTGACTACGAGAGTACACCAGGATGTTATCAATGAATACAATAACGAATGAGTCCAATTAGGGCTGGAATACACTGTTCATTAAATGCATGAACACTGCTGCGGCATTAGTCAGCCCAAAAGACATCACCCAGAACTCATAATGACCATAACGGGTTCTGAAAGCTCTCTTAAGAATATCAAAATCCCGAATCTTCAGCTGGTGATAACCGGACCTCAAATCAATCTCGGAGAACACCCTCACTCCTGATGGTGGTCAAATAAATCATCAATACGAGGAAAATGATACTTGTTCTTGATTGTGGCCTTGTTCAACTGCCTGTAATCAATGCCCATTCTCTTGGAACCATCCTTCTTCTTCACAAATAGAACCGGTGCACCCCAAGGTGACACACTAGGCCAAATAAGCCCCTTATCAAGGAGTTTCTAAAGCTGTTCTTTCAACTCCTTCAACTCCGCCGGTGCCATACAATACGATGGAATAGAAATGGGCTGAGTGACCGGCACCAAATCAATACCAAAGTCAATATCCCTATCAGGCGGTATGCCCGAGAGGTTTGCAGGAAACACATCAAGAAAATCACGTACTACCAGAACATAATCAATGGTAGGAGTCTCTGCACTAACATCCCTCACAAAATCCAAATAGGATAGAAACCATACGCCGAGCCTTCAAGTACGAAATTACCATACTAGGTACATAATCTACAAAGCCGCTCCACTCAACCCTCGGAAATCCCGGCATTGCCAACATCATGGTCTTTGCGTGACAATCTAGAACAACATGTCATGGAGATAACCAATCCATACCCAATATCACATCAAAGTAGACCATACTGAGCAATAAAGGTCTACTCGAGTCTCCAGACCCCAATATTCACCACACATGACTGATACACACTATCTACAACAATATATCGCCCACAAGAGTAGATACATGAACAGAAGAAACTAAAGACTCACAGGGCGTATCCATAAAATGAGCAAAATATGAGGAAACATATGAATATGTGGAACTAGGGTCAAATAATACCAAGGCATCTTGGTGGCAAACTGAAAAAATACCTGTAATCACAGCATCTGAAGCAGTAGCATCTGGTCTGGCTGGGAGTGCATAGAAATGGGCCTGACCAACACCTGATCAACCTCTCCCTCTAGGGTGACCCGTAGTTGACTGACCTCTACCCCTAGATGATTGGGCGGGTGGTGAAGTAACTGGTGCTGAAGTCGATGGCTGACTCCTCTACTAGGGCGGACCCCCATGACAACGAGGACACTGCCTCCACATATGCCCAAACTCCCCACACTCAAAATAACCTCCTGGTGCAGGGGATGGGAATTGAAGGGAACCCCTAGCACCGGTATAACTGGAAAAAGAACCTGGCATGGAGGAGCCCTGAACTGATGGAGCACCGGATGAACTCTGGGATGAGAGGGCACTGAGTAATGAGTGACCCTGATGAGAAATGTGAAAACCATGGTCTGATGATGCACTACGGTGAACTGAGCGAGGTAACTGAGTATGCTTTAAGGGAAGACCTCTGCCATGCTAGAACTGACCCCCATGAGGAGCACCACTGAATCCACCCTGTCTACGAGGCCTCTTGGCCTCCCTCTCAACCCTCTACTGACCGCGAACCATCTTAATTTGTCGAGAAAAATTGACAACCTCATCAAAAGTAGCACCATACACTCTCTCTCTCTGGTCATAAGCAATCGAAGCTTAAAACCGAGGCCATCTATAAACCTCCTGATCCTCTCTCGGTCTGTGCGAACCAACAAGAGCACATGAAGGGCCAACTTGAAAAACCGCATCTCATACTGTGTCATAGACATGTCACCCTGTCGAAGCTGCTCAAACTGTCTACAGTATCTCCTCTCTACAGGACTGGGGTACAAACTTCTCTAGAAAGAGAACAGAGAACTGCTGCCAAGTAAGGGGTGCTGTGCCAACCGGCCTACGCCTCTCGTATGCCTCCCACCAACTGAATGCAGCCCCAGAGAAATGGAAAGTAGTGAATGGTACCCCACTATTCTCCAGAATACCTGCTGTACGGAGCATCCTCTGACACTTATCCAAGAAAACATGTGCATCCTCACCCTCTGCACCACTAAAAGATGGAGGCTGGAGTCTTCCAAACCTCTCCAATCTATGATGCTCATCATCTGGAATAACATGAACTACATAGTCCTGAGCAGCTGCAACCGGCTGGGCTGGTGGTGCCCCTGGTGTCTGGAGTCCCTGGACAACCTGCTCCATTGTGCAGGTGGTGGGAGTCTGAGTGCCTCTCCCGGCCTGAGAAGTAGCTGTAGCCGTAGAAATAGAGACCGCCTGAGCAAGGCCAGTACATACTGATACAATCTGCGCCAGGGTCTCCTGAAAGACAGGAATCACAATAGGCATAAGTGGTGCCTGAGCTGGTCCTACTGGGGCATCAGAAACTGGGACCTGGTTTGGAGCAACTGGAGGGTCTACAGGTACTGCCCCGACTACTGTGCGGGATGTACCCCTACCACGACCTCGGCTTCTCGCGGCCCTGGCTGGTGGTATTGGTGGATAGTCCTCCTGACCGGTAGTGCAAGTCCTCACCATCTGTGAGAGAATGAAACAATAGAAGTTTAGTTACCAAAATCAATGGATTCGCACGACAAGAATTCAAGAATGTGAGATTTTTCCTAAGAGTACCGCAGCCTCTCGAAGATAAGTACGGACGTCTCCGTACCGATCTGCAAGACTCTACTACTACAGCTGTCTGATAATATCAAGACTAACATAGTCTGGGAGTAATCAAATACAACTAAGGGAAGATAAAGAGGGAGAAAAGAAGTTCTGCGATCACCAGGTAGCTACCTTGCTAACTCCGATGGACCACGACTGGAATAATCAACAACAACTACCATGTCAAGAAATTCCTAGATCTACACATAAGGTGTAGGGAGTAATGTGAGTATTCCAACTCAGTAAGTAACAATAGTAAATAAACACTGAGAAGTAGTTACGAGCAAAAATGCAAGTATAGTTCATATCACAAAAACTTAGTAAAATACGGCATGATTTAAAACCAGAGTTGAGTCAAATCAGCTCGTTTAAATGGAGTTCCAGTAAAATCATTTAAAAACATCTTTCAAACAACGGTTCAATGCTAATTTGAGGAAAAATGATAAAATCATATACAGCCCCTCGGGAAAACCTCACAATCACTCATGCCTCACAGTCACTCATATATAGCCCCTAGGGAAAACATCACAATCACTCATGCCTCACGGTCACTCATGCCTCCCAATCACTCAGCACTCGGCACTCGCACTCAGTAGGTACCTGCGCTCACTAGGGGTGTGTACAGATTTCGGAGGGGCTCCTTTAGCCCAAACGCTATATCAATGCCCATCATGGAAGAATCAATGCAACATGCTGCGGCGTGCAGCCCGATCCCATAAATATCCTCACAAATCAGGCCCTCGGCCTTACTGAGTCATAACCTCTCCAGCCTCTCGGGCTCTCAGAAATCAAAGTATTTAGCCCAAACAACATTTATATGATGCATCAAAATAGAGTAATAGAGACTGAGTTATGCAGTAAATATGTATAAACATGACTGAGTATAGATTTTCAATCAAAAAAATGAGAGAACAGCAAGAAAAGACCTCTAAGGGTCCAAACAACACTGGTATAAGGCCTAAACATGGCATCCAACCTGATTTTCAGAATTTCTTTCTAAAACACGTAAGAATCATGTAGTTTCAGCAAAAGATTGAACTTTACAGTTGATACGGGACGAACCAAGTCAAAATGCATGCCCACATGCCCGTCACCTAGCATGTGTGTCACCTCCAAATAGTCATTTGACATATAATTTGGAGTTTCATACCCTCAGAACTAGATTTACAACCGTTATTTACCTCAAACCGATCAAATATCTACTTCGCGATGCTCTTGCCCTTCGATTCGGCCTCCAAATTCTCTGAATCTATTCACAACCAGTACAATACTATCAATATACGCTAAAGGAATGAATTCCAAAAGAAAAACTACCAAATTAGACTCAAAACCCAAAATAGGCTCAAACCCGGCCCCCTAGCCCACGTCTCGAAATCTGATAAAAATTTCAAAACTTGAAAGCTCATTCATTCACGAGTCCATACATAAAAAAATTATCAAAATCCGATATCATTTGGTCCCTCAAATCCCCAAATCAAATTCTCCAAAATCCCAAAGCCCTAATCCCTCATTTTCACCCCTAATTTCCACTGATTAAATGATAAAACCATGGGAAAACACCATATATAGGAGTTTTAGATCTCAAGAAACTTATCTCACTGAAAACCCCTTGAATCTCCCGTCAAAATCACTCAAAAGCTCCAAAAACCGACTTGAAAATGGTGGAAATGAACCAAAATTCGCGAAATCTCCTTTTTATACTTTCTTCCCAGGCCTTTCGCACCTAGGGCTAATTATGCGTACCTGCGGTGTTGCATCTGTGCAAAAGAATCCGCACCTGTGGAAACCACTAAAGTCCTTTATTTTCGCACCTGCGCCTCAGGTTCCACACCTGCGGGCGCGCACTTGTGCACATCCTTCTTCTTCTGAATCAATTTCACCTTATCTAATGCATCCTGAACCAAGTCTATACCCAAGAGCCTAGCCTCGGTCGTCTCAAACCATCCTACCGGATATCTACACCTTCTCTCATACAAAGCCTCGTACGAATCCATCTGATTACTCGACTGATAATTGTTGTTGTATGCAAACTTCGCGAGCGGAAAAAATTGGTCCCATGAATCCCCAAAGTCAATGACACAAGAGCGCAACATGTCCTCCAATATCTGAATAGTGCGCTCAGACTATCCATCCATGCGAGGGTGAAAAGTTGTGCTCAACTCAACCTGAGTACCCAACTCTCGCTGCACGGCCCTCTAAATTTGCGATGTGAACTGAGTACCTCTATCTAAAATGATGGAAACCGGGACACCATACAGGTGAACAATCTCTTAAATGTAAATTTCAGCCAACCGCTCTGAAATATAAGTAGTACCAACAGGAATGAAGTGCACAAACTTGGTCAGCTGATCCACAATAACCCAAATAGCATCGAACTTTCTCGAAGTTCGTGGGAGCCCAACTACAAAGTCCATGGTGATCTGCTCCCACTTCCACTCCGGGATCTCTAATCTTTGAAGCAAACCACCCGGTCTCTGATGCTCATACTTAACCTGTTGACCGTTGAGACACCGAGCTACAAACCTAATTATATCCTTCTTCATGCGCCTCCACCAATAGAGCTGTCTCAAATCCTGGTACATCTTCGCGGCACCCAGATGGATGGAATACCGCAAGTTGTGGGCCTCCTCAAGAAACAACTCGCGAAGCCCATCTCCATTAGGCACACATATTCGGCCCTGCATTCTCAACAAGCTGTCATCACCAATAGTCACATCCCTAGCATCACCTTGCCGGAACCTGCCCTGAAGAACGAGCAGGTGGGGGTCATCATACTGACTCTCCTTGATACGGTCATAAGGAGAAGACTTGGAGACCACGCAAGCCAATACCCGACTAAACTCCAAAATATCCAATCTCAAGAGTGTTGATACCCATTTTTCCATAAAAAAATATTTCAAAATGCATATATGTCTTCAAAATCATGCATTAGCATCAATTGGTATTTTTTCACAATTTTTTACATATTTTATTAATTTGTCCAGTATTTTATTCCAATAAATAATTACAAAATTGCATCACAAATGATTTCAAATTATTTTCTTGATTTAATATTACTATTATGATCCTATTAAGTCCAAATTATTCTATAAATAGCTATTTTGGCACCTTTTGGCTACAATTGCAATAACTTTGCAATTGTAGCCCATGCGTATAATTTTTGTATTATTTTTTACCAAAAATTAGTCTTTTATATTTCAAATACTAAATAACCATTTTTTAAAACATCTCTATACATGAAATTCATTTTTTGTAATTAGTAATTATTTTACAAATTATTTTTTAATCAATTTAGTTGGGGTATTTAACACATAGCCATTTTTATTTTGATTTTAGCCTTAACTAGCTAGCCCAAATACCTGATACACTAGCCCAATATAACCCAAGCCCAAACCCCTACCTAACCCGACCCAAATTCTAGTTAAATCCCGACTGTTAATCATTTCGATCAACGGTCCAGATCCCCATTACCATAATTAAACCAAAATGACCCCCCCCAAACCCTCTCATTTTCACTCACCCTCTCATCTCCAAATCCTCTCTAATCCTAACCCTAACTCTCACCTCGCCGTCTCTCATCTGTCGTCAACCATGGTGATTCCTCACCACTCTCAGGCCTCTCATGGCTCTCTTATGCCGATATTACTTATATTTAACGCCCTCAAGGGACGAGGGTTAGTCCACTCACACCTTGGGCATGTTCTTTCCTGTTTCAAGCCGCCATGACTCGATCTTGAGTAAGATTTCTATTTTTGCCTAAACTTGTGGGTCTCTAAGATGGTCTCTTCATCTCTGTGTTATTTTTACGAAAAACCTACTTTCATCTCTTGAACTTCTCAGATCTGTACATATCTGAGATGGATCGAACTGTTTTCCATTTATTTTTATGAAAACCCACTTTTATCTCTTGAACTTCTTAGATCTGTACAGATTTGAGATGGATCGAACTGTTTTCCGCTTGTTTTTATGAAAACCTTCTAATTCTCAAGTGTCTGTTCATTTCTTCCTAACTAGGGTTTACTGAAACTCATCTTCTCAAAAAGTTTTCCGATTTTAAATGTTTAATATTCTGTTCTTATGTGCTTTTGACCGATTTATGTTGAGTTTTCCTAAACCCTAGTCTATTTATGCTAAAACTCTATTTTTTCTTATACTTTTCTTCGATTCTGGGTTTTCTGTGTTACTTGTGCACTGTTTTTGATCTATGCTTTGATTTTCATGATTTTCCTTTAGCTTAATTCGATGTCCTGTGTTTTTTACCCTAGTATATCTTTATTAGGGTTTGTGATTCTACTCTCGACTGATCCTGTATGTTTATGCTTGGACTACTGGTTTATTCATGGAAAAACTATGTTGTTTTCCTTAAAATTAGTATTATTTCGAGTTCTTGATTCATTGATTTGCTATGGTAATACCTGTATGCTGATTTCTGGTTATTTCCCCTATTTTTCATAAATGTTAAATATTTCTTGCCTTATCTTTGATTAACCGTGAAACTTGCTGACTCTTACTAAGTGTTTCCTTAATTAAACTCTTTTGTACGTACCCCTAATTACCTACTCTGTACCTAAGGTTACTTGATTTCCTTCTTTAATTATCTGCCCTGCTCTTGACCGTTGGTTGACTACCCCTTAATTGGTGGAAACTTGGTTGATTTTATGTATGATTGAATCTGTAATTTTCCCTAATTGCTACATAGTTGATTCTTTAATTTATTCTGTCTAGCTCTCAACTGCTATATATACTCTCCTCCCTTCTCACTTATAGGACACTGACACTGAACTAAAAACACACGAACACATTAGTTACAAAAGCTCTCTCTCATACTCAAAGCTTTTCCGCTCTCTTTCTTTCTTTGTTACTTACTTACTACCGTTCTGAATTAGCTGGCTGCAAGCCAAGGCTAATTATTGTTCTCTCCTATCCTTCACTTTGTGTTTACTATCCCCTTACTGGTATGTTCTGATTTCAATTCAAGTCCCAAAACCAACATGTTTCTGTTACTGCTTCAGTTTGTCATGTTCCTAATCTGTGGTTTTGTTGTTCAACAAGTAATTGACATGTCTACATCATTGTTCATCTAGCATATTATGTTATTCCCCACTCCCCTTTAGGATCAATATGCTTATCAATATGTTACCCCCTTGTAGTAGTCCCAATATGATCTGCTCTATCTCATGTTTACTTATTTTCTAGCGTGAACCTTTCCTTGCAAAGCAATTTGTATCCTAAGTTGTCTGATTCTGTGTTGATTCCGAAATTCATGCTGTGTTGATACCATTAGCTATCCCCTAATCCCCATAAACCCCCTACAAGAACTTCTATGATCATGTATACTATGTGCTCTACGTGTGCCCAATTCCCATCACCCCTGTATGAAGGACTGTGATTTGAATGTGCTAAACCTGTTTGTGCTGTGATTAGTCTACTATTTGTTAATTGTCTTACTCTTGTCAACAAACTGTTTTTTACTAAACGACTCTCCTATTTTATAAAAATTGTTTCAACTAAGCCTTTTCCAAACGCTGCGTTTCCTATTAAAACCTTTTCAAAAACTATGTCAAGCACTCACTCTACTCTTAGGTCCTTAGGTTCTGCCCCTCCAGTGTATGACTGCCTTGGGATTCCCATGAGATCCCTCTGATCTCTGGTGCACTGGGGATGGCCCTTCCACACTGCACTTACTCAATTATGGTTATGAAACCTAGGTGTGAGCACTGCCCGGGATCCCTTGAGGTCCTTAGGAAACTCTAACACACCCGAATATGAGAAATGCTATGAAACATTTGAGCACTTGAGGTTCTGGGAATCTGGGCGTATTTTTCAGGCTCCCTATAATTTAAATTCTTCTTTTCCTTTATCTATTTATGTAATTTACTCAGTTGGTCTGTAATAATTACTTGTAAACAGATATTGGGGATGGCTAGTGAAAAGGGGAGGGTAGCAATATATGTTATCAATATCAAGGGGTAGAAACCATGCCTTAGGTTTACATTTCCTATATATGCATTAGAATCTATGTGCATAGTAGATACCATGCTTTAGAATCTCGCCCAGTCACACTTAGTTAAACTACTGATGCATGAAAAAGGACATAAGACGGTCTCATATTTGATCATCCTGTTTTAAATAAACTTGTGATAATCCCTGTATTTTGCAACATCTAGAACAACATGCTTTTAGGTAAAACAACTTCTGAACTATTTTTTTAAACAATTCTGGTAGTTATTATGCACAATCCCATGCCTAGGCAAGCCTTAGGTAATTAATCTCTTTAAAAACTGGAAGACTGTTGCTTTGTGTTTACTGCTTAATGGTTAACATGTTTTATACTCAATAGGCAAACTGATTAGGTCTTGCTTCTGTGTTTATAAAATTAAAGTTCCATATCTTCTGTGTTCTGATTTTCACTTAGACATCATGTTTTAGGATCCTGCTTAATAATACTGCCCTTGTTTGTGTTTGAGACGTGCTGTGCATTATCTGTGGAGGTAAATCTGAGCCTCTTAACTGATTTTTCCTGTTTTATCTATTCAAATCCTATCTATTCTTGCCTGTCGCCTAGTATTTTCTGCTTTCAACCTTAGGGGTCTATCCATAACTGCCTAGAGGTAGATGTCCTAAATTCCTCCAGGTCCATTAAGAAGGGACGGGTAACAGCACGCATAGAGATCGTTGAATAACACTCACTTTAATAACCACTAAGGGGTGGGGAAGGGTAGATGTGGATATGATGACCGGTGCGCTAATGCAACGTGTAGCCCTTCTTCTGATGACTGATTGCTGGGTATTGTACCGATGTGATTCTATAGGATAAACAACCTAGGACCCCCCTATCCCTTACATATGTGTGTATAGATCATAACTCTTTCAAAACTTTACTTGTGTGCTTGGATTGTAAATCTTTGAAAACCTTATATATGTGCTTAGATTTTAAATCTTTTAAACTTTAGCTTATATGTGTTCTTAGACTGTGAATCTTCCCAAAATCTTTATTTGTTACCTATATGTTTTATTTGCTTATGTGCTACCTGTTTTAAAATTCACAAAGCTTGTTTGGCTGGGAACCACAGTTGTGGACTTTAAGGGGTGCCTAACACCTTCCCCTTGGAGTAATTTCAATCCCTTAACCCAATCTCTGGTTATTCAATTAGTGTTATTGTGACCTTTAATAGGTGCCCTAACTCACCTTAAAATCGTTAAGTGGTGACTCTTCAATTCCTTATCCCTTTCCCAAAAGGAAACGAGTTATCCCAATAATGTTGAATACCCTGACCGACCCGAAGAGGGGAGGAAAGAGGGGGGGCGCGACAACATGGCGACTCTGCTGGGGATTTATCTAGGCTTTTACCATTTCGAACTACTTTGTGAACTTGTCTTTACTTTTTTAATACTTGCGACCTTTCCCTTTCCCCCCTTTATGTGCCATTAATTGATTATCTCTTTCAAGTATTTATTCCTTTCAGAATCAAAACTGACATGTTTCTTTTTGTTTTCCTTCGTAACTGATTTTTCAATTATAACTGTTGTATTTACCGCTTTCATAAAGGGCAAATACATGACAACATGATTTTATTGCTCATTTATTGTTGCATAATCATGCTCAACATCATATTCCACTCGTGCCTATTCAAATCCTATAGCAACACTTGATGAGCGTGTGCGCCCTTCTATTTTATACCACCCCTAAATTCGGAAAGGCTTATTTGCGGTAAAACTAGTCGATCAACAGTGCAGTCGACGGTTCCATGCCTTTCCCCCTCAAGTTGTCCGCTTGAGGGTACCAGTCTAAAACTTCATAGAAACCTTACTCTGTTATATTGTGCATGCATCATGGTCAAACCTAGTCGGGTTAGCGTGTCGTCCGCACAATAACCCTTTAAGACAGCCTTATCCAAAAGTCCACCGGGTTTTTCATAATCCAAATGGATGCAATGACGTTCCATGCATTTATTTGGAGAACTAAATGCTTGCATTCTAATCATAACTGTATAAATAGCTGAGTCTGGTGGGGGTAAGAGTCTAACCTATCTATTTTGCAGAAAATGAGGCATGAAGTCCCCAGATTCGGCATGGTCCAAAGAATACCACCACTATTGCTGGATTGGTGGGAAGACCTCTCACCCAGTGACAAAGACCATGTGAAGAGGTTCCTCGGGAACTTGCCCTCTTTACTGGATATTCAACCAAACAACATGTTGATCGAAGCAGCCACTATGTTCTGGGATAGAGAAAGGTCTGTGTTCCGTTTTGGCAACATAGAAATGACCCCCCTCTTGAAGGAGATAGGGGGCTTTGCGGGTTTACCTTGGGACAGTCCAGGTTTGTTGGTACCGGAGAACCGTGCCGCTAGGGGGTTCCTGAAAATTGATGGGTTTAAAGAGGAACGATGGTTTAGAGTTCCTGACAGAATCCTATATATCTTTGATTATCTCTATGAACGATACGGCCATAGAAAATCCTATCCTGTCTTCCACGACGAGTTCTCTATTACTTCCCTGGGTCACATTCACCGTAGGGTTTTTGTGTTCGTCGTTTGCTTCCTGAGTCTGATGGTGTTTCCAAGCAAAGGAGATCGGCTTCACACTAGATTGGCTATGGTAGCCAAAACCTTAATGGAAAGGATTGAAGGGAAAACATATACCATTGTCCCTATGATCATAGAAGACATATACCGAGCCTTGGAATACTACCAGAAGGGGGCCAAACACTTTGTGGTTTGTAATCTGCTTCTACAGGTTTGGTTATTGGAGCATCTCCAGAGAGGCCAATATCGTCAGGAATTTTCACGAAGGGCGTGGAATGATCATATAGCCTTCCACCACCCTAAGAGGATGACCTACATCCCTGATAGGTTTTCTCAACCAGAAAATGCTACAGAATGGGCTCAGTTTTTTGATAATTTGACCGAGGACCAGGTTCAATGGATGTTTGAATGGTTCCTTACTGGTGAATTCATTATCAGATCGAGGGACGCTCCGCATCTGGTGTTGATTGGTTTAATGGGCATATATCCCTATGTTCCCATCAGGGTCTTGAGACAGGCGGGTAGAAAGCAAGTTATACCGCGAATCTCCAAAATGAGTCATTACAGGGCAGATTTTCAGGACGACGATATCCCGTACAAATGTGAAGCTCAGCATCTATGGCATCTTAAGGTTATCATAGAAAAGGACACCATCGAGCCCGATAGATACCATGCAGGGCATGTACGCTTCTACCTATCATGGATGGAAGACAACATAGCAGGGGCAATTGAGCCGGGCATCAGCAGAAACATGGTCATAGACGAAGTGGCCGAGGCTCAGGTGAAATACAATAATTTGCGCAAAAGGCCTCGTGAGTCCGAGGCCGAGCATCTGGAGCAACACAAGACTAATATGGAACTGATCGATGAGTGGAAGGAAAGGGCCATCAAATCTAATGAAAGGTTGGAATATTTGGAGCAGGGTCTGATGGAGCTAGAAGCAAAGACAAGGAAAAGGGTCGCCGACTGCCAGAATGCTGAGGGAAACAAAGGAGGGCATCTAGCAAGGGTATACCTGCTGTTGGGCATGCACGACTTGGGGAACCTGATTGATAGAACCAAGAAGACCAATCCTGGGGAAGGTCCTTCGGGGACTAAGTAGTCTAGGTTTCCTTTTTATTGCTTTCACCAATGTAATAAGGCCAAGTGCCATTAGTGACTTATTTCCTGCTCATTATTTTAGTGTCGTTTTGGACTCGTCTATTTTACATTAATGAAATGAGGCATTTTGCATCTAAGTTCTCCAAATCAACTTGTCGCTAGGCCTACCTCGGGCACAACGAGGCTGCCAAATTAGGACACACTCTTATTCCCGCACTATGTGTTTTAATACTGCAATATTTTTTCTCATGATCTTCACTGACTTGGCTACTTTTTATTTTTGTTTTGTTTCTCTTTTGATTATTCCCCTCCCTAAAGGTTGGTTCGTGCATTCTGGCATCATCATCATCATATCACACAAGATCCAGGGGTCCTCCACCTCCTCTTCCTCCTAGTGCACTTTAAGGCAAAGGCAAAGGCAAAATGGAAGATTTGGGCAACATCATACAGGAAAATACAACGCCAGTAGAATGAACAGAAGCTCTTGACAACCAAGGTACTCAGGTTCAGAATGATGCTATGTTACAACTCGAGCAAAGGTTGTTGAAACTCCACGGGAGCTTGAGCATGTCCGGAACTTGGCAAATTTATCCTTCTCACTCAGTATCCCAGATGTCATTCAAAATCCCATACCTCCTCAGAACACCCCAAACAAACAGAACCCTCCCACTACTCATCATCATATAACTCCACCGAAAAAAATATTATCCCACCACAGCACCAACACAACACTTTCCACGCTCCAATAAATACCCCACTAATTATCCCTGAACCACAAGACTCCACAAGTGACCACATCTATGCTCAAACACCTGGTCATCAGAACACCCCATATACGTGGAGACTCTACCTCACTCCAACCAACACATTGCTTACACACTTGAATCCAGTGAGAAGGATATGCTCATTAATAATTTGGCCGAGGAACTCAAAAAGCTGACTAGTCGAGTTCAGGGCGTTGAAGGAAGCAAGGGAATCGTAGGGTTGAAATATGAAGATCTCTGCATACAACCCGATATTGAAATACCGGAGGATTACAAACCTCCTAAGTTTGAAATGTTCGATGGTACAGGTGATCCCAGGGTCCATCTGAGGACCTATTGTGATAAATTGGTTGGAGTAGGAAGAGATGAGAAGATTCACATGAAATTGTTCATGAGGAGCCTCATAGGAGATGCTTTATCTTGGTAGATCAACCAAAACCGTAAGAAGTGGTCCGACTGGGTAAGTATGGCATCAGATTTCATGGACCGGTTCAGGTTCAATACGAAGAATGCACCAGACGTGTTCTACATCCAGAACCTTAAAAAGAAGCCCACTAAAACTTTTCGTGAATATGCCGCTCGTTGGAGATCTGAAGCAGCCAAGGTCAGGCCTGCCCTAGAGGAAGAACAAATGAACAAATTCTTCGTCCAGGCACAAGACCTGCAGTATTATGAGAGGTTAATGGTGATTGAAAACCACAAATACTCTAACATCATCAAGCTGGGTGAGAGAATTGAAGAAGGTATCACGAGTGGAATGGTTACTAACTTTGAGGCCCTATAGGCCACCAACAAAGCATTGCAGTCTCGTGGTATATCCAAGAAGAAAGATGCAGGAATGGTAATGGTTACACAGGGACCCAAATCCCCGTTGGTATATAGAACTTCCCCACTCACCTATCAAGCACCCTCGCCCACCTCTCAGTCAGCACCTCCATCAACATATCAGCCTTCTCCACCGCCTACATATCAGCCTACTTCCCCCAAATATTCCCAACCAGCTCCTGTTTATCATACCTACAACTCTCAGCCATCTTACTTTCAATCGCCCCCTACTCGCCAAATTTTTTCGATACCTCGACCCAACTTTAATCGTAGACCTCCTAAATAATACACTGCCATTGCTGAACCTATCAACCAACTGTATGAAAGATTAAAAGCTGTTGGTTATGTCACTCATATCCCTGCTGTAACCCCTTAAAATCCATCTCAATAGGTCAACCCAAATAAAACATGTGCATATCATTCCGTCATGAAGGCGCATACAATTGATGAATGTAGCTAATTGAAGGATAATATCCAGTATATGATCGATAACAAGGTCATCCAGGCAAAAGAAGCTGCTCCCAATGATTGAAACATCCACTTCTAGACCATAGGGTTGTCAACATGATAGAGATAGAAGAAGATTGGGACCCAGAGGGGTCGATCGGGTTAATCATAGAAGGTGATAACCCAAAGAAGCCATTATTCACTCTTAATCCCATCATAGTCCAGATTCAGCCATCCGGAGATGTCGAGGTAAATGCATCACTCCCATTCAAATTTGAGATGGCACCACCTGCCAACACATATTTGCCGTTCGATATTGAAGTTATGCCGCCTGCTAAGGCACCCATTCCATTTGAAGTGAAAGTAGCTACACCAATCACAGCGACAGTGTCAACCACGCCACCTTTCAACGACAAGGCTGTACCTTGGGATTACACGGCTGAAGCAAGAAGGAAAAGTAAAGTCAAGATAGAAGAAGTTGGTGCTGCGTAGGGGATGACAAGGACTGGCAGGGTCTATACACCTGAACACTTGGTATAGTCTAGCAAGAATGCTTCCAACAGGACACCCGTCATTGAGACAGGACCAGATGATCTTTGGAGGAAGGTGCAGGCTAGGGAATACTCAGTCATCAATCAGCTGAACAAAACTCCAGCCTAGATATCCATTCTGCCATTGTTGCAGAATTCAGAGAAACACATGAATGCTTTGATGAAAGTGTTGAGCGAAGCATATGTGCCAAATAACATAACTAGTAGAGAAATGGCCAATATGGTAGGTCAAGTGCTGGAGAGTCACAAGATCACTTTCCACGAGGCCGAGCTGCCGCCTGAAGGGCTAAGTCACAACAAAGCACTACACATCACTGTGCAATGTGAGGACTACTTCATCACCAGGATTCTGATCGACAGTGGATCTATCCTCAACATTTGTCCGTTGACAACACTCAAGAAATTAGGAAAGGGACTGCACAAGATCAAAGAAGGATCTATGAATGTAAAGGCTTTTGATAGTTCTCAGAGGTCTACTATCGGTGAAATTGTCTGCAAATGGGACCTACATCATTCGAAATTGAATTTCAGGTGATAGACATATCGGCATCCTATAATCTGTTGTTGGGATGTACATGGATACATGCCACTGGGGCTGTGGCATCAACATTGCATCAGGTAGTGAAATTTGAATGGAACCACCAGGAAGTAATCATCCACAGAGACGGAAGCAATCCTATCTATAGTCGCCAGACCATCACATTGAACGGGTCAATGCAGTGGATAAAGACAAATGGTGGGACAGTAATATTGAAAGCATACTGAACTGGAGTGGATATGAGCCTCCCAGAGGACTCGGGAAAGATCTTCAGGGGATTTCCAAACCAATACAGTTGAAGCACCACGGCACCACTTTTGGGCTGGGATACAAATACACTTGGCAGGAGTACAAAGACTGGTCTCCACCATGGCGCGATCCCTACTATCCGTTGGAACAACCTATAACACATTTAGAGCAGACTTTCCGGCAAGTTGATATCATATAGGGATCAGAGGAAGAAGAAACTCTAGCAGCTTTGAAGGATCTATTCTTGGAAGATGGTGACGTGGACTGTTGTGTTATTGTTGAGGAAGAGGAGAAGGAAGGCCCTACCATCTAAGATGTGAGTAAGGGATCATTCCTCAAGAATTGGACTGTCAGACCATCTAGGGCCCGACGAGTCCCGGGGTAGCGAGGCTGAACAAGCATTGTTTATTTCATTTTGCTAATGATTTCCTTTTCCGCATTTCCATTTTTTGCATTTTCTAATAAAATATCCAATGTTCCAAAACATCAAAAATCACTTCCACGTTTCAACGAATCTGTATTTATTTATTATCATTTTCTCTCATTATTTTATCTTACAACATTACTATTTCCTGTCTTGATGAACCAGTGACTGTGACATGCAATGAGACAACGCAATAAAAGGACAGTGATTCAGAAGAAGAAGATACCATACCCGATGAAATTATTAGAGAAGTTGAGGATTTTGAAAATAGACCTAAGTCCAATCTGGACGAAACCGAGATAGTCAACCTGGGAGATTCAGAAACTGTCAAGGAAACTCTCATCAGTATTCATCTATCGCCATCTGAGAAAGTGGAATACACACAATTCTTGAAAGAATATGAAGACGTATTTTCATGGTCGTACGATGACATGACTGGTCTAAGTACATCCATTGTGGCTCACAAGTTACCAACCAATCCAATGTGCCCGCCGGTAAAGCAGAAGCTATGAAAATTTAAGCTTGATATGAGTTTGAAAATCAAAGAGGAAGTTACCAAGCAAATCAATGCCAAGGTTCTCAGGGTAGGTGAATATTCGACATGGTTAGCCAACATCGTGCCAGTAACCAAGAAAGATGGAAAGGTCAGAGTTTGTGTCGACTACCGGGATCTCAATCGGGCAAGTCCGAAGGATGATTTTCCTCTCCTGAACATACACATCTTGATTGACAATTGTGCAAAGCATGAACTTCAATCGTTCGTGGATTGTTTTGCTGGTTACCACCAGATTTGGATGGATGAAGAAGACGCTGAGAAGACGGCTTTCATCACGCCGTAGGAGTCTACTGTTATAAGATGATGTCGTTCGGCCTAAAGAATGCTGGGGCCACCTATATGAGAGCTATGGCCACCATCTTCCATGATATGATACATAAAGAAATTGAGGTGTATATGGATGACGTCATCATTAGGTCCAAAAGAGCCACCGACCATACAAAAGATTTGAGAAAATTCTTTGACAGGCTGCGAAAGTACAACTTGAAATTAAACCCCGCGAAGTGTGCGTTCGGGGTTCCTGCTGGGAAATTGCTTGGGTTCATCGTCAGCCATCGAGGAATAGAACTGGATCCATCAAAGGTCAAAGCCATCCAAGAATTTCCACCGCCAAAGAACAAGAAAGATGTGATGAGTTTCCTGGGATGCCTTAACTGCATCAGCCGATTCATAGCCCAACCTACGGTTATATGTGAACCAATCTTCAAGATGCTGAAGTAAGATGCTGCGACCGAATGGACTGATGATTGTCAGAAATCTTTCGACAGAATCAAGGAATATTTGTCAACATCACCAGTCTTTGTGCCACCAGAGCCAGGTAGACCCTTGCTACTCTACCTTGCGGTATTAGATCGAGCTTTTGGCTGCGTTCCGGGGCAGCACAACAAGACAGGAAGAAAGGAACATGCTATTTATTATTTGAGTAAGAATTTCACTCCACATGAGGCACGATATTCTCTACTGGAACGTACCTGCAATAATCTAACCTGGATAGCCCAGAAGCTAAGGTATTACTTCTGTGCCTACACAACGTATCTCATATCAAGGATGGATCCCTTGAAATATATCTTTCAGAAGTCCATGCCCACTGGAAAACTGGCCAAATGGCAAATCCTGCTGAATGAGTTCGATATTGTCTATGTGACTCAGAAAGCGGTCAAAGGGCAAGCACTGGCAGATCATCTTGCCGAGAACCCTGTGGCAGGAGAATACGAACCCTTGAAATGTATTTTGATGAAGAAGTGTCATTCATAGGGGAGGACATTGCAAAATACTATGATGGGTGGAGAATGTTCTTCGACGGAGCAGCCAATTTCAAAGGAGTCGGCATTGGAGCTGTCCTGATATTGGAAACAGGTCAACACTACCCGGTATCTGCCAAACTCAGATTTCCCTGCACCAACAATATGGCAGAATATGAGGCCTGCATCTTAGGGCTCAATATGGCCATTGACATGAATATCCAGGAGTTGCTAGTAATTGGTGACTCAGATTTGCTAATACACCAAGTACAAGGAGAATGGGCTACCAGGAATTCCAAGGTATTGCCATATCTGCACCATATGCAAGAATTGAGGAAAAGGTTCACAAAGACAGAATTCGGCACGTCCCTGTTGGTAGATTTCCCAATGCACACGCAAGTGTACGTGGTCGACAAGTAATATAGGATTTTAAGTCCAGATATCGTACCCACAGGGACTTGTGATTAACTATCAACTAAACTAAACTCAAACAAATATTTTACTAAAATTAATCTAAAATAGTAAATTAAGAGATTAAAGAGACAACTAACTTAAAGACGAATTCAATGTAATTTGATATTCTAGAGTTATGGGTTGGCAAAATATCACGTTGAGTTTTCGACCTAAATCCTCAAATCGGGTTTATTGATTGATGAGGTTAATATTGCTCGTAGCCTTCTCCCGAAGTACAACTCGCCTATTCAAGCTAACCTAACGCCTATATTCCTATGGAATCAGGATTAACAAGAACGCATTAATAATTCCCGTATAATAACCAAGCAAGGCGATTAGGTATATTCCTATCCTAACCGCAAATCCGCTCCCCTGAAGGGTTAAGATCTTGCTCTACCCAATCTTATATGCAATCTAGAATTCCCTCTCCCGAGTTCAACCCTAGATTCGTAGATAGTATTCAATTGGTGATCAAGCAATTAAATAATTAAGCGCAAGATTGAATAAACAAACCAATTAAGATAAAACAATAAGAATAATTCAAGCTTCAACTACAACGTTCATGTAGCACCCAAAAACTCTAGAACTAATGAACTATGAAACTAAAATAGAGAAGAGAATAAAAACTAAGTAGAA